>JAPQRP010049521.1:0-35718 GCA_037367295.1 Apogon hyalosoma | reverse complement strand
TATATATGTATAAAATTGGCAAATTGGCTGTTAATTGCAAATGTAGTAGTGGCTTTACAAACTATCAGTAGGTGACCAACTAGTCATGCATATGTACACTGTTGGAATAAAATATTTTTTCCTAGTCTTATGAAATGATTGTGACAATGTGAATTATTGTTGATAGTAAAAGTGTAACTGGGACAGAAATCATAGCACCAGGTAATTACTGATGTGTAAAAATAAGGAATAAAAACAGGAATGTGTTTAAAAACTAAATTATTACAACTTTATGGGCAACAGTGTATGTATGTATACAGTTCTGTAAGAAGGATTAGGCACATTCGCAGAGAACTGGACCAACATCCAGCAACTTGTTTTTGGCATGGAGACTCCCCTGAAGTCAAGGCAATGTCACTGTGCACCTGAGATAATTTATATTTAAATGAGTTTTATTCATAAATTATGAGCATGATGAGGTTGTTGGTTATAGCTGCATTATTAATGCATTAGACTGAAGATAACTGCTGGTCTGCTAAAAGCATACTGGCTGTGTTTTGCTAGAAAGCATGGTTGTTTATTACTGTGAATACCAACACTTCTTTGTCTTTGCAGAGTTTAGTATTGCAAATCTAGTTGTGGACGCTTTGGGATTTATTTGGTTCATTTTTAATTGTAAAAATACACTTCTAATCAGTAATGATAATAATTATTTTTGGAAATAAAATGTAAAGTAAATGTCAGTTGGCAAATGCCTGGTGAATTGATATATGTGGACACTGAAAGAACAGTCTGCATGTCTTACATGTTCACTGGTATGTGTGATCCTGGCTTGGTAACATATGGACGTTTTGCATGTATGTACCCTATGTGCTTAGTGTATATCACATGACAGGTGACTTGGGGGGAAGTGGGGTAGTAAAGTGTGTGGGCGCCGTGGAGATACTGTATATAATAATACCATCCGTCATGCCTGGGAAGCTGTATAGGCATGCAGGGCAGAGGGAGCATTGAAACAGGTGCTTTTTTTGAACATTAGCTGCTCACCTCCCTTGCGTTCCCTGGAGGGAGATTGTAGTGCATTTCTCATGTTAAGATGAAGGTGTGAATAAACAGACAACCATAACAGATTGGTAGAACATGCAGAAACCAATACTGTCTACTCTATTTAGCTTCTTTCACTCTCATGTCTTCAGATGTAGCATGGCTAAACTGTGCAGGAGGATTGAATTCAGCAAATTGTGATTTCTCTCTATGAAAGTCCGTGTGAACCTTTTAGTGTATCATCATCTGTGCACACAATGTGTCTGTGTTGTTCAAAGAACCTGGTGAATTGATATACCTGACCATGTCAGGTATTCACACAGCGCAATGTTTGAGGTCAGAGCATTGCATGACAATAATGATGTGTCTGCTACTCACACCCCAGAATAGCTCCCTGTTCAAAGAAGTGAGAAAACAGTGATTCTGCTCCTTCAAACCCCACAGCCTTGGTGAGCCCACTGTAATTTGCCACTGAGAAGCCCAAACATGTGATGTCTTTTGAGCCATTGATTCCTGTTGGCCTAAGCCTTTTCAGTAGCGAGGGAGAACAGGACATTGAAAAAAAGGAAGGAGAAGCCATTCCTGCAGCTGAAATACAAACATCTGCTGCATTTCAGTGCTTCAGTTTTCCATGGATACATCTTTTAATGCATGTGTGCATGGATGTATGCACTCAGCATGCCTTTAAGCGTAGCTGCTCATCCGTTCAGGCGTTGCATGTTCGATAGCGTCAACAGAGTGCAGAATGGACTCTCAACTGCTGTAGGAAGGAGGTTGTTTTAGTACTCCAAGCTGCTGCTGATCAAACAGACTGGATGGTTTTGGCAGGGGGAAAACTGAAGGCACCACTGGAAAGGCATTAACATGAGAGGGAAAGAACCTTAAAGGAGCGAAGTGGCAATCTCAGCTGTTTGGCTCATTTCCCTCAGCACAGATCCATTTTACAATGTCCCAGACCATTTCCCACCCAGGAAGCTTTTCTCGTGTGATCTCCATATGCATTCAAATGTGTGTTATCAAAGCCCCCTTAAATCGGCTCAATTGTATAATTGAAAAGAGTCATCTGATGTGTAGTTCAAAGGTAGGGCAGACGGCTGCAGCACTGAGATGTCGCTCTCTGATACATGAATTTGCATCTTAGAAAATTTGTTTGGTCCAAGTGCTAAACATGGCATGGCCACTTCAAATGTATTATGAAGTTGTTCAGATGTTACAGAGCTACAAAGTGTTTGTATCTGGAAAAAAGAAGTTTTTATTTAAAAACATTATCTACAGTTGGTAGATTTCCTGTGACCCTTAGACTTATGAGAACTTAATATTTACTGTCCTGAAGAGTATTTTTCTTAATTTAGTCTTCAGTTTCCTTGAAGTAGGCTATACTTAGCTTTGCATGTTTTGCAGCACAAACAAGTCAAAAATGTTATTTTCTTCCTGTCATGCACAATTTCAGCTCAACTTACCCAGCAAGTCTCAGTTATCAAATCTGCTCCCTGATAACCTAGTTGTCAACCAAACTCAGAGATGTCATTTTTGTTTTCACATATTACTGCTGTAGTTTGATGGAGTAATCTGTCAGTGGAATAGTTGATACGGAGGTAGACACATTAGTTTAGCGATTTGGCAAGGTGTTTAATACTGCCAGGGTGGATGGTTTGATTCCACTGCTGGGCCACTGAGACTAAAAATATCTCAACCAGTTGTACTGAAATGATCTGGATGAAAGCTTTGACTAATTCTGCACATAGAGATGAGTTGATAATTGTAGATAATTTGCCAAATATTATGAGCACTCTCATCATTTACACTTATTAGTCTGGATCATTTGTGGAACACTTCTGCTTTTTACATTTTTTATTAAGGAGAAGTATTATTATATTTGGAGGTCAGAAATACACCTAGCATTTTCATTGGAGGTATGATGTGTTTTTGGTGGTTGGAGCTCCTCTTTAACACCTTGACTTTCTACTGCTGGTAATTTTTACTGTGCTGTGGCAGTGAAGTGGAAATCCTCACTACACCTTTAAATTGTCTTCAGAAGCATGGAGGTTTGAGTTGCTGCATGTGTAAAGACATTACTAGAACAAGACCATGCTTGTTACATATATGATTTGGGGGCTTCTACCAATGAGCACTGATTTTTAGGAATCTATGAGACCAGTGTCAATAGACAAAATAAATGATTTATCTTTAGGTATGTTCATGTTTTCATATCAGTATTTAGAGTGACACAGTCAATTATTTTGCTGACATAGTTGATTCAAATGCACATAAACCAGCTGACACGTCAAATTAATAAACCAGGAGCATTTAGAGCCCATGCAGTCTTCAGAGTGATCCAGTCTCCATCAAGGAAGTTATAGTTTGTTACTGTCTGTCTCGCTACTGTACCCTACATTTTGACAGATTAAAATACTCAGGGTAATCTACCAAAGAAAGTTTCACAGGCCCTGCTCGCATGATCGCTGTTCTGTCTGTCTTAACAAGGCATCAAACAGTCCATAACAGCATCCTACCTGTATATAACCCTACAGCGCCACCATTCACAACTACGCTGATTACAACACTGCTGAGTCCTGCACCGGGTCGGGTATCCAACGGGTGACTGACAGGTAACCTGCAAAAAACATTAATTATGATGATAATCTAATTTGACCGTCGTTGATTCACAACCAGTTTGTTTTATTTTGAAGTGAGCTTTACATCTGGCCACAGATTTCATTGAGCAGCAAATATTAGAGATTTTTTGGTGGCATGCGTTTTAGCCAAAAATAAAGCACTTAAAATTGAGTTACAGTGTATTTAATCATGGGTCGGGTCGGGTTGCAGGTCTAATGTACGTGGGTACGGGTTTGGAAAGTGGACCCGTGCAGGACTCTTTAACACCGTTACTTCTTTTAAATGACTCAGTTAGTTCACCTGTAGCAGACCCCCTGTCCAGTTGGTGGCCAGTGTGCATATTAATCAGGCATTGTCCAGTCTTATCACATCGTTTAGGTGACTTTAGCCAAAATTATATGCTACTTTGCTAACGCAAAATGTCAAGACAGCTGAGTCTCCTTAGTTATTTTCAAAAGCCTAGTAAATGTGATGGCATTGATAAATGCAGTGGAAAAAGAGGGACTGATGCGGTGGAGGATGAAGGACAAGTAATAGTGATAACGATTATTAGCCAGCAGGAACTACAGTTACTGCATCATTAAGATGTTTTTGAACATTAAGTACTACTAAATATGTCTCATTAAAAATTTTATTTGAAATGACAGATAATAATGTGTTATGACAGATTTTTTACGACCCTGTTGATCAAAATGACGGACAATAAAAATGTCTAGCTCAACCTCTGCTAGGGCATGGGTCATATTTACACTTTTAGGGTTCCTGCAGGTTGTAAATTGCAATTGTAATGGTCTTAAAAGTCTTACATTTTGCACTTTTTTAATCACATTGTGAGCTAGATAATTGAATTACAGGAGTGTATGGTTATGACAGAAGTAAATGCTCTCAGATTTTACCCATAGCGCTAATGATGAAAAATCCTTGATCAGGGTAAATTTAGCCAAAACCTATAATAAATACTTGTGAATTTTCTTTTAAATAAAAAAATTACTTAAATGAAAAAAGTAAAAATGAGGTAAATTGCTGTAAAGGTTAATACTTTCAAGGACTAGTGCACTTTTTTCCCACTGATTCAGGTAACGAGTCAGTGACTGTAGCGTCATTAGAAAAACAGTCTAAGAAGGCCTGAGTTTATCATGAGGCCATTACAGACAGATTACACATGAATCACCATCTGGGGGATTTATAAACCATAAATCCAAGGCTATTTGAAAAATGGCCAAGCCTTTGTATATATACAGTGCATGTTTGTGAGTGTGCGGCCTCTGGGCACATTGTGATGCCGTTTTGGACGGCTGCCCTCATTCTGATGTCCCTATCGACTTCCTGGCCTACATGGCTGAGAACAGGCCTGTTTTCCGCTGCAGGTCGATACAGACGCAGTGCTGAGGGGACAGCCCGAGGCTTACACACAAACACATACACACAGATGCTTGCACTTAAACACTTACAAGTGTGAAAGCACAATAGTATCCCCATGGTTCAAGCTGGCCGCATGTTCCTGGAAATACCAGCGAAGTAGACGAGGGATTAATGTGTCCAGAAGCAGTTCTGACGGGATTTCCAGATTAGTGTGTTTTAATCCAGAGTACTGATACGATCAGTTATCAGGGTTTGACTGCTGTGGATTTCTGGAGCTGATAGTTTGATTGAAGCTTATAACAGCTAATATATTGGTGCATTATTCCGCATTTTATATTTGGATATACAGTGTAAATGTGTCACCTTTTATAGGATTAAACTCAGGTTCTAATGGTCAAAATCTTAGCACAGAGTGACTTACATATGCTTTTAAATATGGTTTTATTACATCTTAAAAGCATCTTTTTGTTAGACCCTCCATATGTTTCAGTTTCTTTTCCCATGCCCCCAGTCTGTAATGTTGGCTGTCCATAAAGAACCAGGAGTCTTCGAGCCCAGGTAACCTGACATCATCAGGGTTATAACCTTAGACATGACAAATTCCCCTGTGGAAGACATTTCACACCTTAGTTCCCCTTTAAAACGAGAAAATTTATGGAGAATTTTTGAATGCCCCTGCTGCCTGCTGCACATTCACCCCTATACTGTTGTATAGCGACTTCCTCTGGATTTTGACAGAAGTTCTCACTTTTAATGGTGGAATCGGATGGTGCTTCTGTCACCTTGAGGCTCACAGTTAGAATTCTGAGTCAATCGGCTTTGGGAGTCACAGTGTATGAAAAGTCAGTGCAGATATATTTGTGTTAAATATGGTGTACTTTTATAAACAGTCTGATCGTAACAGCAGTTTTAAAAGAAAACTTTTCAATATTTCCATACTGTGAAAATAAACTTTATGTCATTATTATGCACGATAATCACTATGCAATCAGAGAAAAAAAAAACAGGAAACATCTAATTTTCTTAAAACTGTAGGAGTTATCAAACTACCATCTGAACCCGATGAAAGTTTAAGTGATGTGACCGTTTTCAACTTTCTAACGTGTCCTAAATAAATCATGATGAAATAAAGTTGTTTTAAGTCATTTAGTTTTCCACGTGACACATTATTTGTCTGCCTTGGAGAATTTGTTTGTATTTTAATTAACTTTTTTTGTTTTCACAGTTGTTAAAATTGGCAAAAATATTAGTTGAAGTGCATGTTTTGAGGTTTAATTTGTAAGAGTTTCTTCAAACTTGCAAAAATTAGCACAGAATAATAATAATAATTAGAAGAAGAAGAAACTATAATATGCATCCAATCACAATGAAACATCTGAGTAATATATGAGTTAGTAACAAATGCCCACTAGGTCTTACTGTAAGTATCTCAGTCCAACTGTCATCATTTCTATTGTATTTTCTCAAAGCGGTGCTGGCCAGTCTGTGAGGAATAAGACTCAGAGTGATGAAGATTAAAGTGCTGCTTGTTCTTCCTCTTTCCTCTGTGTTTGCTTCCTCTCTCTCTCCACGCTGACAACCAGTGCAGTTATTACTACTTAAAGTACTGCACTTGCTGACAGGGGAGGTCGTGGTGTGTACTGCATATATACAGTGTGTGTGTGTGTGTGTGTGTGTGTGTGTGTGTGTGTGTGTGTGTGCTGTAAAACACTGGTCTGATGGCTCCCGTGGGTATTTCAGAAGCTGCAGTTGCTTCTCTAAAGTTCAAGCAATTACATTTTCTGACCGGGCACCATTTGCCAAACAGTCTTTAGCTGTGTGTGTGTGTGTGTTTGCTTATTATGTGTAAGCCTTTCTGTTTAATATCATACACTGTACCTTAAATGTGCAAAATCTTACTGCAAAACAGTTTCTCAAAGTATGTCTCATTTAGTGCTGCCACTAATGACTAATTTTGTAACGACTAATCTTTCGACCAATTTTTGATTTGTCGACTACTCTAAACAACTAATTAAAAAAAAAAAATCAAGTGTTCGTTATTTTCTTGTGTATTTGTGGGTTTCTCTCTCTCTCTGTCTCTCTCTCTCTCAGCTGCAGGTGCCAATACCCGTGCCATCGCGGCATACTCGTGGCACTCGTGGCTTGTCTCTTGCAGCGGTCGCAGGGAGATTCTGTTCCTACTGTGTTTGAGACAGGAGGGAGACCAAAAGTAAATAGCTGATAGTAAAAGAACACATCGACTAAGAAAATTGCCATTGACTAATTTTCACGGTCGATGACATCGACTAAGTGACTAAGTTGACTAATTGCAGCAGCACTAGTCTCATTACTTGATTTGTCTTTTAGGCAAATTAAATACATATGCAAATATAAATACTTCCTTCTTACATCTTAGTATTTGGTTTCAGATCCGTTAGACATTAGACACAAGTGGGTGGACAGTACAGTAATGAAACATATCCTGCTCAAACTGCACCTTTTTTTTCATTTCTTGTCATCTTTTGTACTACAGATAATAATTTTGATTTTTAAATATTCAAATGTTCTCTAAATAAAGCAAAAATTAAACTAGGAAATGTCTTGCAACATTTTTAACTTAATTCTTTCCCATGATTACCGTCAATAGTGAATCAGTTGTTAAAGTACTTTTCTGTCTGTCAATTAATCAATGAATCCACTGAGTAATACAAGCTGCAAAGGCTCCCGTCGGACTGGAAAGTGAAGGTTTGTGACAGGATGCCTTGGTTCAGCAGACAGATCTGGATCTAGGACAGTAAATTCAGCTGTAAAGTCAGATTCTTAAATGCAGTAATACAAGAGTGGGTCAGCGTACTGTGGGCAGTCAGAGTGATGTGCTTGGCATGCTGCAGTAGATGTGTACATGACTGGAATGTGTGTGAGCAGCAGGTTTGTATCTGCCTGGTGTAGCATTACAGACTAGGATTGCACCAATATGGACTGTTAAAGGCCAACAGATAATTTTGGATTGAAGCTGCCAATAGTCAATATTTTAGTTTTATGTCCCTGCCAAAGACATCTGAGAAAGAGGACAGCTTTCAAAATGGGAGGTTATTCTTGTCAGGTTGCAGTGTGAAGGGCATGAAGGTTTGGCATAAAGTCCATCTGGTGATAGCAAAGCAGCTTCTGGAGTTCTTACATGAATTGAACAAAACCGATAGATTAAAATTCACTGAACTTCAGCATTATCCACTGAAAATCAAAGTAAAGTTTGATTTAAAGGTTCAATTTGTAACATTTGCATCGCTTATGCACAGTTTACATCACAGTTTTCTGCTGGAAACTGGCTATTTGTTGACGTTAAGACCATTTCCAAGCAAGTGTCTACCTCCATTACCTACATCAGTTCAGTTGTCATGTTTAACTCATTAATTAGTTGTGGTTCTTGAATTGGGCGTGTTCTGGATTCTTGAAACCTTAGTGCCATCTAGTGAACAAGCCTGCATTTCTACAGGTTATTATTGGAGCCGCTAATCTTGTGTCATTAATAGTGACGGTCCCAATCTGGATATTTTTGCTTGCGATCCAATTTTTTTTAGGATTAATTTTGTCGATTCCAATACTGGCTTTTTACAATGAAATTTTGATTTAAATTTGGAGTCATTATTTATAGGTTATTATACTATTATTTTACTTGCGATCACAATTGGGCTGAATGTGGAACCTGAACTAAAACAAGTATGACACCTTTGACTCTTCATAACTTTAGTATCATTTTTGCACTTTCCAAATTCATACTGTGGGCCATATTGGAACCTCTGGCAGGCCAGTTTTGGCCAGCGGGCCATATGTTTGCCATTGCTTTTGCGCATCTATGGACAGGTCTGTCCAGGTATTATATGGGGGTGCGGTCCATGCTGTACATTAGTGATGCGCGGATCAGCGGGTAACTCGTAGGTCGGCTTGGGTCAGGTCAAATATTTCCACAAAAACCCGACTCACACATCAGTACTGGACCATAAAGTGAAAGTGAAACAAATAGACGCTTTACTAATTCTTCTAAGCCTCCCTTAAGCCTTTGGTTGCCAGTGGATGTTTGAGTCTTTATGGATTAAAACAAAAAACAGACAAATTTGATTCATTTTCTTTTAACTGCTTCTATATGTGACAGTACTTTTTTTTTTCCCAAACATGGAAGTGAGTGAAAGGTAGCTTCTCATGAAACTGCTGGTTAGTGCGTAGAGTTCAGTACAGCATTTCCATGTTTGCAGATATGGTCTGGTTGAACTGCGGTGTGAGAGATGCAGGGCTGCTTCTGCAAGGGCTGTTAAGTTTGAGAATGTGTGTGTTTGTATCTATGTGTGTGTGTGTCAGTGAGCAGAATGGGCTGCCAGATCTGCCATGGCTGCCATAGGCCTGACAGGATGACAGCTGTCACCAAGGAAATAGAGAGAGGAGGAGGAGAGGGAAGAGACACTGCCTCAAGGGAACACACACACACACACACACACACACACACACTCAGACAAGGCCTAGAAGTTGTGTTTGTGTGTGTGTTATTGCATGTTTGTGTGTATAAACATGTTTGTTGGTGAGCCAGAGAATATCTGCAACATGAATATAATTGGTTTGTGTTTCTGTAATGTACACACTTATCTTCACATCAGCAATTACAGTATGTGTATTGAAAAGGAACAAAGGGGTAGTGCCGGTATGTGTTTACAAGGCATGTGCGTGCTTCCCCTGTGTGCTTGTGTGTTCTACGTATTGAGTTTGGTCTGCTTCATTAGTTTATATTGTAAAATCGATGTTGCCCATTGTGGTGCGACCTGCCTCTGTTCTTGTACTCTGTTCTTGTGTGTGAGTTTTATGTGTGTTTGTGCTTTAATAGTGACCCTGGGGAAAGAGTCTGACATGGGGGGAGGAGACCCCTAAGTGACCTGGAAAGCAGACCCATCTATCAAGTCTTTCTCTTCTCAATCCTTTTGTTCACTCTCTGTTGTCTTTTTCTCTCCTCTATAGGGCCATTACAGCAATCACTGCTCTTAAAGCTACAGCGAGGACCTCTGTGTGTTCAAGTGTGTGTGTCTTGGATGCCCCCCCCCACCACCTCAGTCAGAGCAGAGCAAGGTTATGTGTATTTAACCCAAGCTAGCGGGCCCTGCTAAGTCTAATGGTCTCTGGAAAATGGAGGGGAGAGTGAGGCGGAGTGAAACAGGAGAGGACAGGAGAGTAAAGAGTGGAGAAGACAAGGATGAGTGTGTGTGTTGTCCAGATTGGCAGATAATACTGGCCTGTTTCTTGTGGTTTGCTTTTACATTAAAGTCTCCTTGAGAAATACAGGTGTCTTGATAATTGACTTTTGGATAAGATAAGATCCGATACGTGCTATATTTGCTAGTTGTGTTTAGGTCCCTGAGGACTTTCAGAAACTGAGCCATTAAAAAAAAAAAAAAAACAACAACAAAAAAACCCTGTGGCTGTCATTTTCTACCATAACCACATTATTTATTGTGTATCATGTTTTCCAATCAATGATAACACAGAAACGGTGATGTCTACCTCTAGGTTTTTGATAGTCAGGGATGACCATACATGACAACATCATAAATTATTGTAGTTAAGAATTCAGTGAAAATGTAATCACAGCTTCTAAACTTTATAATATTTAGTCTCTAAGATGCACGTTCCGTACAAAACCTTCGTCCTTCTGTTGTTTCATCCTGTCATTATGAGTTGTACAACATTCAATATGACTTGAGCAACTTGTCTTAAAATGAATATGAACACTTACTTAAAAACATTCATTTCAGAAACACATTTCATTAATTGCGTTGTATGTGTTGTTGTTGGACCATGTTGTCATATATGATATCATAGTAATGTTTGACCATCAAAATAAAGGGGTGGACATCAAATTGCACGGCTTTTCCACGCTTTTTTAGGTCTGTGCCAGTGCTGTAGATAAGTCTAGTTCTAGGTCTTAGGTCTAGGCTCTTGATTGAGCAGAGTTGTTTTGATGGAACATGTGCACATGAGGAGCATGGTATTAAAATGACTAAATCCCTACAAAACGAAACAGCACGTTGTCAAATCTTACTTCTTTCAGGGTGTAGTTGGAGTTCAGATGTTTTTGTTCTTCCACATCACAACAGAGACTTTCTAAATGTAATGCACAGATAGTGGAGAAGAATGAGAAAATCCTTCCATTATTGCCAACTCAATGGAAATATTTACCCTTATTCCTTATATAGTAAAAGCAAGCCAGACTATGATGCAAATACAGTTGTTATGGAAAATAAAGTGGCTACCATGGCTAGCACAAGTCATGTTTGCAAGTTTCATTAAAAAAAAAAAAAAAAAAAGTTCAGCACCCTGATTTGTACAAGAACTGCATTTCACACTTTTATTACAATATGTAATTCCTTTTTTGTTACTTATTATTAAATTGTTATAAATATGTTGAATGTCCAGTTGTTTTAGCACCAGATAGAGGCACCTTAAAAATAGAACTGCATCATTCATATTTACCACAGAGTAACAGTTAAACATTGTTTATTTGAACATGTTTCGCCATCATCTAACCATAAGAGACATAAAATAGTGTAGTGATGAATTCATTCATCTAGACACAAAATCCTGGAGCAGCTCTGCAGACAGTGAATAATGGAATAACTCCCTGGAAAGCAGCTCAGATGATTTTACTGGGATATGAGAATATTTTTTCATTCACAGCGGGAAATCATACAGTCAAATAAAACTAATTTGGGTACCTGAAACAGAAATTCTTTGGGCTCAGGTTTTCAGGCACTAATTTAATAGGATGGCCTCCAAAAAGTGTCACATCACATATCACATTAATTCAAATCTTGATGCTTGGATTTGTAGCTTAGGGAGAGAGTTGACTGTGCTTGTGGATATTTAATTTACTGTACAAAATCCCTAGAATGGTAATAGTAAATGATGTGTGTGGGTGCCTTCTTAAGTGAATTTTCATTTCAATGCATTTGTACTGTGTTGACCTGTGACTGTTTTCATGCAGGCTGCAGGTGACTGCAATCATCTAGCAGCTTTAAGGAAAGGAAATGAAGAATTACAGACCAGCAATCTTCTGATTTGTTTGTGTTCTTCGCAGCCTGATTCTTACAGATGACAAATGTAAATTTGTCCCATGAAATAATGAATGTCTGCAACCTCCAGCTGTACCCAAATAGGATAAAATAGGAAGAAAGAAGGAGGAGATGTAAATCATGGTTAGGTGACATGGTTCACTTTGCTGCTGCTGTACTGAGGTGGAGGAATGTAAATTTCTTTTTGAGCTACTGAAATCATACAAATATTTATATACATAGCTGGTAGTCTCTTTTTATTATTGTCATTTGTAATATAAGGCTATTGTGCAGCGTTTAATTGACTCTAGTGACATTTTTTATCCGTTTTTCTCAAAAGTAATGAATATGTTCAGGTTAGACATGACAATAATAATGTCTTCTACTGCTGACATGTGTCCACCTCCATTGTGAATCAGTGAGGTAGGGTCAAATAATGTGATCAGCCCTGCTTCAGCATTGAGCTTGGAAGGTACCAATCAAAATCAGAATCACGTTCATTCACCCAGCGTATTGCATCCTGAAAATAGATGGGTGGGAGGCTGCATTGGGAAGGAGGGGTTAAAAAGAGATGATTAATCAGGGGGCTTGCAGTGTGTAGGTGTCAGGATGTGTGTGTGTATGTGTGTGTGAATGGGGTGAATGGGGGTCTGGCATCCAAGCAGCAAGGTAATGAGTGGAGCCACGCTATGTGTGGACCTCTAGCCTCTGCAGTGGAGAGGAGGGGGCATGAGTGGAATACAGAGAGATGCTGTTTCTCCTGCTGATGGCTCTGTTGGTTATGGATGAAACAGCCACAGCCTCCTTTAGAGGCAGCCCAGCAAAGCACCATGGAAAGCTGAGCTTATTTCTCTCATCAGCATAAAAGACGCAGCCTTGATTTCATGTATATAATGGCAAATCATGCTGCTTTAGAATGAGATGCCTTGCCTTTGACCCAAGATCACAAATGAAAAATCACATCAATCAGCTTCAGACTTTTTTCCCATTTTACCGGAGACTTAAGAAAGACCAGACAGAAAAATAAGCATAAAATGATGACTCACAAACATTTCTTTCTTACCAAAGTTTTGATTTTACTTAAATGACTAATTCTTGAACACATCACACTGCATCTACTTGCTAAAAGTGTCTAGCCAAATCAAAATGCCGCTGAGTCTGTCCCTCAACCACTCAGCTATAAGCGTGAGCTAAACAGAGAAGCAGTGTTTTGTACAAATTATGACTGTAGACTGAGACATGTAAAAAATGTATTATTTCAATTACAGTTCCAATTGCAATTACAGAAACTATTGTAATAATAATAATTATTATTATTATTATCATTATTATTATGTAACATGGCTAATAGATACTGGCTCCAAGCAATATATGATCTATATGTGATCTATGTTTTTCCTGGAGTTATAATGGTCTCTGTAGTAGCCTACGTGTATGGATGTACGTTGTTTTTTTTTTTCTTTTCTTTTTACTGATAATATTTTAAGGCTACTAAAAGCTTTGCTGTTGGCCATATGGACTTCTGAGCATCTATTTATTGAATACAAACATTTTTGGGGACAGGCAGGTTTCCTACAGCTCTATTGTTGTTGTGGTTTTTATGCACTTATAAGACCTTAGCTAATTACAGTACCTCACCTGTTGAATTAATTTAGCTATATTAGCTAATATCAATGTTAATTTTGCATTGTATTTCATGGCCAGTTTTTAGTCTGCTACGTCTATGCTAAATCTTCAGTAAATTTGAAAATTGTCCGCATGGATGTGGCCATGTTGGCTATTAATTAAAGAGGCAGTGCTGTTCTGCTAAGTGTTTTATAAGTCTTGTATGACTTATTTGGTGTTTAACATCATGTTGAGGTTAAAAAAAATTTCACTGGCACCATATGAGTCTATAAAAACCTCTTATATAGACCATGTTATATTTTTTAAATGTTCATTGACTTCCAGTGCAACCTTTCGAAAAGGCAGATCAAATTACCACTGCTGCTTTCCAGGTTGTTCTCCAGAAGGCCAATGTGCACATGAATAGAGAAAGTCACTGAATATTTGGTGTCTGGCTTTGTGACTTAAGTGGATATGCATCACTCTTAAGAGATAAAAGGACAGTTGACTTGCATATGAAGGCCTGTGGATCCCGATGATGAAATTCAAAGCTGAGGTTAGATGAAATGTTAAGAGTAACGTCATACTCCTCCTGACTGAGGGCTTTTAGGAGATTGTGAAATGCAGACAAAGTTTGAGATCAGGTCACATCAGGGTTTCTCACCAGTCACAAATACCAAGGTCATGCAGAAAGTTTAAATTCACGTAAGCGGGAGCACCCAAGGGATCTGTGCGAGGAGAGAATGCAGTGTTATTAACTCCCCCTGCCTGTTCTGAACTGTTCCCACTTGACATTAGCGAGAGAAAATGACATGCTTTTAGCAGTGGCTGCTCATATAAGAGGGTTACCTCTGTCATTTAAAGGCAAGAGCTGGTGGGAGCTGACAGCAGCCCCGGTTCTCAAGAATAACCAGGTTTAGAAGATGGAGGGGGAAGAGAGAAAGATGATGGGAAGGAGGAAGATAGGCTGGGGCTCTGCTTTGCCATCTACCTGCAAAAAAGTGGGGATATGTCTCCACTTTAAAAAGAACAGAATCCCTCTTCTTTTCTACTTGGATGCATCCATGAATATACCAGTTTCAATAAATACACCGCAAAAAAGGGGTGTCTAAAAACAAGATAAAAACACTAAATCTGAGAAAAAAGTTGCTCAAAACAAGTGAAATATCTGTCCATACAGCAAAATAATTTCAATTGACAAGATTTCTTTAATTAAGAATGTTAAATCTGGAAATAAGTATGTCTACAGATGTATGAACTCTTAAAATATTAAATTAACGCCTAAAACAAGATAAATTATCTACTTCTAAATCTAAGTTGTTTTTTTTAATTTTCGTAAGAACCAAGTAATTTGCAGTGTATTCCAACTCATCTCCGTCTTCCCATGTTGTCAGAACTTCCGCTGACAAGTGAATTGATTCCTTAAACCCTGAAACTGAACTGTAGCGTGAGGCCAAATACAAATGCCAACCAGATGTAACTGCTAGAAGTCATTTTAGCTGAATTGCCCATAAATCCTGTTGGATAATGTAAGAACATTCCACATTGAAGCTATCATTGAAATGCTATCCATTTTACAGCCAAGTTTTGATCCTAAAACACAATTTTGATCTTAAAATGTGGTCATCGTGCAAGTGAGCTCACACAAATATAAAGTTCATTGAAAAAACAAATCACACTCTTTAAAAAACACCCCTTTTGTAGAATCGTATCAGAGGATGTTCCTCATTTTGCTTGTCTCCTGGCCCCCCTACGCACCTTAGTCTGAAAGCAAAAGAGAACACCACTTCAATCAATCCCAGCCCTAATTAGGCCTGTGCCTCACCTCGCCCAGCGTAATGATGGCACGGCCACATAAAACGCTTCCTTTGGTTGTTTTCCTCCACTTCAAAAGCTGTCTCCCTGTAGACCACCCCACCATGATTTAGCAGCAGGTCTTTAGGTTTGTTTGTCCTCTGTTTTGTTTAGTCATTAAAGTTGTCACACTGTGTTTGGATCAAAGCGGCTTCAGGAGCAGCACAAATTAACGTCCTAAATATTAGCGGTGACACCTCGTTAATGGGATATAACGTGTCAGAGGGGAAGCAGGAAGCCAACGTGAGGAGGTTTTTGGTCCTGGACATGGCTGAACAGTATATTTGTTTGGATTTCCGTGCAAACTCAGTGAAGGTATTTACATTATGTCGAGTTGCGGTTTCTTTCAGCCGAAGGTTAGAATTGTGCAGTTGGCAGCGGTGGTTGTAATTAGGAGCGCTGGCTGCATGCTGGCTGGGTGCTGCAAGACGTTTTGCAAGTTGTCAAGCGGTGGGAGTGGTGGTGAAACGTGATTGACGGTGAGTGGGCACAGTGGTGGGCATTGTGGCGGCTGTGGTTGGCTGAGATTGGCAGGCAGCTCTGTGTAAGTGCTTTTCTGACTGGCAGACATTATAGCCTTTTGTGGTTCTCTGGGGTGCTTTTACACAACTATAGCCAGTTAGTGTATGTGTGTGACTGTGAGTGTGTGCGTCACCGCTATGATCCCTCTGAGGCGGGTGGTTTCCTCTCAAAATCTTTTCGCCGGGCACACAGATGTTCTGACATACTTACACACCATCTGATGGATGGTTGTGTTTACCTACTCCACAAGTGTGTTTAAACTGAGTCTGAGCCAAAACTACTCACAAATCATTCCTCTGTGTTAGCAGCTAGCGGGCAAGCACGCCGCAGATGAGCCGAAGAGACACACACTAATGAGAAAAGTTTTTTGAGTTACAGAGGTTTTTGTTTTAATGAGAAGGCCACAGCTCCCTCTCACCTCAGCTGGTAAACAACAACAATCACAGCAAATCACTGAACTCTATTTGTGTGTGGATGTGAACTTTGTGCCAAGAGGTTGTCTCGCATCCCACATTTGCCTGGCGTGTGGTGCTTGTTAGTATTATTGTCAAATTCCTTCATGAACGCACACTCGCAGCCGCAGGCGCACACACGTACACGCAGATACTTACAGCCAAATCAAATCTCAGTTGGCCACAGTGACGTTGTAGGCTCAATGCAGCTGTTTTTGGCTAGGCTGTCTACAAACACATACATTCACACACACAGTTAGTCATGAAATACTCTCACAACAAATACCCAGATGCATAGAGAACAAGCTTTCAGGACTGCGTGTGAAATAAAGGTGGAAAGGACCAGTGACACTGCAGTTAGCATTAGCCTCCTTTGCCATTTGTACCGCATGGCTGTCAGCCTGTGCTTAGCTTAGCGTCTTCATCTGCAGAGGATTAGCATGCAGCACTAGCCAGCACTATGAGCTGAGCCTCCCTCTCTGATTAGGCGTGATGCATTTGAAGCCTCCACGGGGAGCGAGGACGGCACACACTCTGCCGCTCGGCATATCGGAGCATTGTATTAAGGAGTGTGCGCGCAGGATGTTAAGCAGATGTTTAGTGAATGCAGCTTAGTGGAGAGCAGGCTCGTTTTAAACAGCCTTCACAAGTCCAGAGCAGGGGCGAGGTAGCGTTATACACAACTGTGATGTCCATTTGGGGTTTTTATTTCACCTACAGGTTTCACATACTAAGAGTCATATGTCAAGGTGCTCTTTATGGAACATTATTCCTATGAAACAGGCCAAAACTGTAAAAGAATATCTATGTAGACAAGGGTTTCCTCTTTCCCCATGTGGTTTTATCACATAATTCATGACAGTAGTGAGTCAAGAAGTCAAATTGTGGGACTATGCATATTTTAGCATATTAAGATCACATTTGACCTTCCATTAAAAGTTTCTGGATATGTTTTTTTTTTTTTCAGGTTTAGTAGGACTAACCTGAATCAGAATCTTTTCTAGTTAGTCTTTGTTTCATGTATAGATCTTTTGTGAAATTCATCAATATTTAAGTAAAAAGTTCAAAGTCTGAACCCAGTGACATTATTACAGTCGAGCATATCATGCAGAACACACAGCCCAGACATGTCAACTCGATAATGTGTGAGGACTGTGTGAGAGGGAAAGCCAAGGTTAGACGTATACATGACCAGGAGCATGAAACAAGAATGAAACATACCACCCTGAAACGATAATTCAGAAATATACAGTTTTAAGGGTTATCAGACACCACAAGTCTATGATGCCATGATAAAAAGATTTTACAAGTCTGGGAACTGGAGTTAGGATGATGGCAGTTGTTATTTTTGTTGCAGTCATTTTAAGACAAACAGTAAAAGCACGGTGTTCATTTTACCAAAACACTGTGCTGGCATATTCTACAAACCAGCTGAGTCATGTTTAGTGTTTTTGCAGAATGACTGGAGTTTTTTTGTGCCAGAGACACACACGACCTGTACCTACTCTGTGTTTTTGAACTGAACATGACTTTTACCAGCAATTATACACACACTACAGCCCAACAATTAAATATAATATCCAAATTGCACAGCATGCATTGTTTGAAGTTGTGGCATAACATACCATTGTAAATGAAGAATTAAAGATGTTCTGGCCTACAAATCATATTCTCAGAACTTCAGGGAGCATCATTGTGTAATACAGTCAGACTTCAACAAATCATTTTATATTAATGTTCTGCAAAAAGAAAATACAGAATGTAAGATTCTCTCCAAAAAGCCATGACACATGTACTCACAACAACTATCAAAATAATGTTGATGTGAGTTTTTGCACGTCATTCAGCCCTAGTGTACATGTCTGCAAACATCATTACCCCTCATTCCACATTAGAGATACTTTAAAGTGCAGCTGAAGAAAAAAAAAAAAAAACCCACATGAACCAAAACAATTTTTGTAAATCTTCACAGTAAGAAAAGTACATGCTTTTTTATTTTATTTTGTGGTGACACAGAAACAACAGCCTCACTTATGCACACAAACAGTTTGTGGCTCCTTAACTAGCAATATGACTTATCTGTGTTTAGGGTCGATATTCCATTAGCATCAGCCTGCAGTGTTTTAGAAATTTAACCCATAAAGACCCAAACATCCACCATTGACCAATACCATCTACTGATGTAAATATTTGAACCACTAATTCTGTCAATAGGCTATATGTAAATAACTGGTGTAAAATGCAGTTTTTCATCTTTTCGTGGTCATCAGATATGACCCATTTGGACGTTCAGAGGCTCCGACTCTGACTGACGCAAAAGTAGTACTGGGTCTTCATGGGTTTACTAGCCATTAATGTGTTGCTGCTGAAATTTTGTTCCTTGAAAATAGCATCTGTTTTGTGGTGAATAATATACATTGATATGAATGATATGAATCTCCAGTGTAAGAGAGAGAAGTGAGTGTGTGAAGGAACAGATGGAGGGTGGGATGAACAGGAGGGCGACAAAAAAATATTTAAAAAGAAAAAGAAAGGAAAAAGGTGAGTGAAATAGAAAGAAGTGGGTGGTAGACAGTTCTTTCTGCACCCTTGGGTGGTGTTTGCAGTGTTTGTGTGTCTGAGTGTGTGCGCTGCAGATGAGTAATGGCCTCTGACGTGCATGTCTCTCTTGTCTCGTCGTCCATCCGTTTCATCATTACATGCCATCAATCTCCCCATCTCTCAATCTACTTGTCAGCTCCCTCTGTTCCTCTCTCGTTCTCCGTCTACCTCTTTTTCCCCCTCTCGCCTTTCTTCTTTAACCCAGACGGGCTTATTCTACCTCGTCTGCAAAGTCCTTGGGGTGCTTAACTCCTCTGTCACTTCTTCTTCCTCTTCCTCTTCCTCCCTTTTCTCTGCACTGAAACATTGCTGTGTTTCTCACCTGAGCCCCAGTTTAATTTCACTGTAAGGGTGGCACTCGCACACTCATGCACACACAATCAATCATTCACTCACCTAAAACATTCACACACACACTTATACACACTCTCAAACAAACACGAGCATACATACATGCACTCAAAAGGAGCTGTCAAGAGTAATGGTGTTTAGTATAATTTACTGTATCGCCATTGTAGCCTCTGCTTTCTCGATAGGAATCATTATAGAGATTACATAATGGGGGTAATTTTTCTTGTAGTGTATACAGCGCTGGGATGGCAGTACAAAGTGATTCAGAGGCATGAGAAACCCTGTTAGCCGGAGCTCAGAAGTAAATGGGTCCGGTGTAGCCTGGCAAAATCAGCGGCCGTTAGCCTTACTCCTCTGTTCAAATCCATGCCTTTTACTCTTAACAAACCAGAATGGATCCAGAGTATTGATCTGTTGGCAGGGAATGCTCTCTTTCTTCACACACTCGCTAAAAGCCATGCCCACGTGCTGATGCTGAAATTCTTAAACTCATACAAACAGTGGAAACGGCTTTATACATTGTGGAATCCTCTTCAGTATTGTGTCCTGCTTTGAACTCCAAAAGTGTCATTACAGAACAGTGCATATTGTGTTATTTGATGTTCAGACAAAATGGTTCTCTTTAAAGCTCATTGGGCTTTTTTTTTTTTTTTTACTGCAGTGCAGAGCTGTGTTATTTGTATATAAAGTACCTCTGAAAAGTTTGTAGCATGGTCCTTCAGGAAGATCAAAAGCTGTAGTTTGAGGTTCTTTGCAGTTATTACACGACTTTGTTGAATACTTGTAGTTAGAATAGTTGTTATTGGTCAGTGACCTCATTCTACAGTCTGTTATTTCTAGATTGGAGACTGTGGAGATCATCTTTAAATCAATATGACAGTTTAAAATCAACATTTTCTTTCAAAATGAGTGATTTCTTTAGTAGGAACTTATGTAACAAGCAAAATACTGTGCAGTGAGACGGTCATTACTGTAAAATCCATTAGGGTCATTCAGGGCCCAGACACAAAGTGTTGAAGCATTCGCAACAAAAAAAAAAAAAAAAAAAAAAAAAAGGTCAACAAAAGTTCTCCAGAGAACTTTTTGCAAACTAAAAGTAGTTCATTTAGGGCAGAAAAGCATACATTTTTCAAACTTAGTATTCTTCATATTTAATATTTCTCAGATATTAGTGTAGCCTCAGGTCACCCTTGAAGATACTATGTTTTGAAGAAGATTACAAAAGTCTCATTTCAAGTCCCCAGCTCATGCAACTTCCTTTTTTCACAAAATGATTTAATCACCTAAATGATCAAAACCTAAATGATCAAAAACATTTCGACTTGTGGTTAATAATGAAAGCATACGTTTGTTGCAGAAAAGACAGAATAACAAAACCAGAAAATTTAGCCAAGTCTTTTTTTTTCCTTTTACCAGCTCAGACTAACTGGTTTAAAATCTGAGGTTAACTTTAGAAAGTCAATTATTAAATTAACGATTATTTCCGCACTCGGCGAGGATTCAATTTGCAAATATGATAGGGTATAACAAAAAAGTAATTTGTTGAGGATTATACCAAATTAATGTTACCACAGAGCATGGCAAAGTCATAATATCACTTCTACATTGAGTTATAAATAATGTGTAATACTGCCAGTTCCCGGTATGATGGAGTAATTGACTCTCCGTGTTGCTCTGCGGTCATTACCTCCCCAGTCATGATTCATGTGTTCCCTAATTGCTCTGACTTCATCCATGTTGAACGTACTCACTGTCTCTTTAACACACTCACTTGGCTCAGCAGCAGATGAGGCTGCCAATGTTTTATTTACATTAAATGCAAGTAATCTGATAGACCCTGAGAAAAAGTTTGCTCCAGCATCAATATGGCCGCACAGGTGTCTAACCTTGACTCGTCACTCAGCATGGCTATTCATAGGCCATTAATTAGAGCAGGATTTTGCTAATTAACACACAGGCACACTCGCTTTCTCTGTGGTGCGCGCACGCACACACACACACACACACACACACACACGTACACACACTCGTCTTCCCCCTGCACTCCACTCTCTTCACGTTTGAGTTCCGTTTAATGCGCCCTGTTTGATTTGCCCTACTAAAGTAATGAGTTTGGAAAGCAGACAAAAATTCTGAAGTGTGTTTTGGAGGAGCCTCAGGATAATTTGAAGTCCTGGGGCTGCGAGTAGAAGTGCGCTCGCTTGCTTACACCCACACTCGTACCCATTTGCACGCATGCAGGCGCGGAAATACACACTTGCAAGCACAACTGTGCAGCGTTGTTTGTCTTGTGTATTATGTGTATATTTTCACAGCGGAGTAAGAGGTTTTACGCATTTTAAATGTTCTTCAGAGGCGCCAAGCAAAGCAAAATCACAAAAATCAGAGAAAATAACTGCTTTCACTCTCAATACATAGCTAGAATCCCAAGTCTTTCATTCAGAAAATGGAACCAGATATGCTTCAACTAAAGTAAAAAAAAAAAAAAAAAAACTGTTATGATTTACAGCAAAGACCCATTGATCCTCTGACGGAAGTCGTTTAATTAATCAGTTTTAAGTCAAGCCTCATATCTCAAACCAACCAGTAGTTTTACAAACTTAGTTCATTTGTCTCCTTCAAGGCTGTTTTTGTGTTCTCCAAATGCTGATCATTGAAAAGATATGGTGAGTAATTTCAGTGATCAAGTAATTCAATATGTATGGTTTGTCACAGCTAAGTCGTCCTTCTTTCTACTTTGTTTATACTTTTTAGTCTGTTGGTATTTCACTGGTCAGCACTTTGAGCCAGAATAGTTCTGCATTTATTTTAACTCATCAAGTCAAGTCTCATGAATCAAATCTCAAGTCACTCTCTCTCTCTCTACTTCATTATTTTTTGCTGTTTGGCTCTGTGCTTGCTTGGAATGTAGTCTTCAACAGATGCAGATTATAAGTTTAACCTGTAGAACAGATAAGCATGCAAAAACAGGTAAAAGTGGCTTACTCAGAGTGGCTAAAAAGATAAAGCCACCATCTTCAGAATTAAAAGATAAAGAAGAGTGGAGTAGATTAAGCCTAATAAAACAGAGCAGCATTTATCCCACACAGCCAAATCTTGTTGACTAAACAATAACAGCTGTGACTGTGGACAAATTCACATCTTTCTCTCTTGCCAAAAAAAAATGCCAGTTACAATACAAGCACTTTGGAGCTGGATCAGTGCCGCTGCATGCTTTCCTCATGTGGTTAACACAGAAACTGAGAAACACTTTCACTCAGGCTGTGAAATACTGTCCCATCAGAGCAAAAGTGTGCCTGGATCTACAAATTGCTATATTTCAAACTTCAAAAAAGTAAAGTTAAAACAAATGTTATATTTTGCAGGGTTGGATGTAGACTAGAGTTAGGTTGGAGTGAAGTAGGATGCAGATGAGAATCTCCTCCTCCTTCCTCTTCAGCTCTGTCCTCATCCTGAACATATACAGTATGTCTGTGTGGCGTCTGTTCGCCTGCAGGGAGAGAGAGGAAGACAAACAGGGATAATGTGAGAAAAATATATGATGGGTGAGGGCTGATCAGCAGGGTAAGAGAGGGTGAGCGAGCTGGAGAGACAGGAGCGCCAGAGAGACAGAGAAAGATGGTTCATTAAACATTTAGAGGGATGGAGAGCAGACAGGCCTCACCATTTCTCTCCTCTTACTGTTCATGAGGTAGCAGAGTGCCTATGCGCTGAAACACACCACTAGTGTTGTGTATTTGTGTGTGTGCCATGCCAAAATCCCTGCTTGTCCCCACAGGTCTAGATAATGGCTTGAAAATGAAACTGCATGACCCTAAATATAGCCGCCACAGTCATCCTGTAACACTTGCTTAATCCCTATATCACAACACACACACACACACACACACACACACACACACACACACGCAAAGACAAACACGCAGCGTAATGCAATTCCAAGGTTAGCCAAAGGAATTACATGTTAGTTAAGCTTACCCACTGTGTATCTGCCTCTCCATACAAACTGGAGTGTATTTACCCTTGTACACACCTCTGTGTATTGTCCCATTTAGCACGGTTCCCACTCATGCATCCTAATGGCCCCTGAGAGCCAGCGAGTCTCTGCTGTCTGTTATTAGTGAGCAGCACAGATCAATGGGCTCTGGGACTGCAGCACTAGCCTGTTAGCGTGTCCCCATTCAGACCCACTGAGCCGTGGCTAACGCCACAGCTAAAGTGTTTGCTAGTATAAAGTCTGCAAAGTGGGGAGGTGCACCTGTACCCACCCTGCCTCACAGATGTAACACTGAGCTCTAAAGCCAGTGAGAGGAGGACTGTGGACAAGAGATGACAAGTGACACAAAAGCCTGTTGATCGGTCAGTGTTTGGGTCCATCAGGTATTTGTTAAAGACCTCTGAAGGGGGAAGCAGGCTCTCATTTACCTCTAGGTGACATAACCACAGTTTGACCTCCACCGCACCACAATAGAAATAAATCGGTTCTGTAGTTCAGATGTGCATTTCTTTTATTAATAATTTGCAAAACTCGCTGTGAACCTTTTCAAAAGACATGAATACAACCGGTGAGGTTAGAATCACAGAACTGTTTATCCTTAGATAACACAAAATGTAAGATGGCAAATTTTGTCTTTATGTGCAGGTTATTGTTGTGTTAATTAAAACAGAATTGTGGAGAATGAACATCCAGCGCTAAGCTTATGTTGTGCTTTTAACATCATATAGTGAAGTGTTCCCATTTTGTGGGACTTTTACTATCTCTGTGACCTTGTTTTTAAGGCAAAAAGGAAACAAATAAGCTACTGGCAAATAAAAAGTGGTCACAGGTAAGTAAAAGATATGTGAGCATGTTTTTCTTTGGATCTTTGTGGACACTAAACCTGAGCTAAGGGAAGCAAGACATATGACCTCAAATGAGAGACCATGTCACTATATGATGAGTGAAAGTTGACATTTGCCAAAACTTCACAGAGTTGTGATGTGGTATAATGGATTTTTATCTGTCAGTTTGTTTGGATAGCTGTGTGCCCTCTAGTGGATACAAATCGATTAATACAATTTTTATTTATGCTGGAGTTTTTGCTGTTTTGAGTTATTTGCATGTCTTACATTTGGAATAGTGTGAATTGTTTTCTCCTGAATAAATCAGTTTGGTTGGTGTGCTTCTAGGTAATTTTATTTGATGAAGTGTTTTGTTTGAATTATTCACAAATATGCCCATTTATCCTCATAATTGCGAACATTACTATGCGTGGAATAGTATTATTTTTCCTTAAATGGGAGGGTCTGTTGACATCTGAAGTACAGAGGCTGTTCATCCCTGACAAGAGTACAGTTCTGAGAAAAATGCTGACCTATGTAAAAAAAAAAAAAAAACAAAAAACTATAAAATGTGGGAGAGGGAGGGATGTGGTTTGGATCCAAAGGAAAGAACTGATTTAATATACTGAGAATCAGTGCAAAATGTCATTGTTGTAATGTAAAAGTGTCAGTTTTGGCTCTTGAAAACCCAATTTGGTGAAATGTTTTTGCAGATTTAAAGGATGGTTGTATCCTCGATGTCGCTGAGACACTGAATAGTTTACGGATGAACACACACACATACACACGCACACACGCATAATCAGGCAATCCCTCTCCCTCTCCATCAGCATATGTCAGCATATGGCTCCCTCCTCAGAGACTTCGGTGAACAGACGGATCCAGGTTTGATTTTGCTCTGGAGGTCCTGACCTGTGATGGATGGTGGGGAAGGGAAGGGAAAAAGTGAAGAGGAAGAGGAAGGCTCTTGAAGCGGCGATCAGTCTGAACTCTCCCTCAGTTGACCAACCTGACGCTTTATACTAAATTGTAGGTGCCTAACCCCCTCAACACACACTCTTCCGCTATCCGTTTGCGTACAACCATACTAAGCCATCTGTTCCAGCACTAATTGGTATGCATGACAATGTTTTTCCGACCCATAAAGCCTAATGAAAATGAACACCCCACCCGCCCTAATATCCCTTAATGCTATCACCCTGTCCCTGCCCCACCCCTCCTCCTGTACACCATTAAAGGCATAATTACATCGTAGTGAGCATTAGCGCTGTCTCTTCTAGAAGCACTAGAGTCCAGAGACTGGAGATGTCCTGCTGCTCTCAGTGGAAATCTGCTCTGAAATCCAGTTCCAATATAAACTTGGCTCAGAGTGTGAATTGTTATAATTTTATGGAGTCAAGCTCTTGGAAAAGCAGGATATAAATGTGTAAGTAATTTCCTCCTTAATGCTGATGGCACGCTAAGGAACCAGACACAGGAAGAAGGGAGGGAGGGATATAAAAGGCTAAAGAGGCAGTAAATAAAGGAATTATGAATTTTTAGTGTTAATATACACACATAATAATTAGTGAATAATTAGCAAATTCACCCCAAACGTCTTTTTAAAATAACATGTGAAGATAATGAAATTCTTTTGGATCACTGATCTGAGGATCGCTTTCATGTCACTCTTACCAATATAATATTTAAGTCTTCCTATTTGAGTGAATTCTTTCTTTTCAGTAATTTGGTTTGTTGGGAAACTTGAAGGGGGTTTATTTAGGTGAAGCTGGAGCTCAGCTGTAACACCACATATGTTTATATGCTCAATAATAATCAGGTTTTTCTCTTATTCCAAAAAGGAAATAATCAGAATAAGCTGTTTACATGGACAATGAAGATCTGGTCAATGAAGATCAATATTCCACCAATATTCAGCTGTTCTTACTCCATTAAAAACTCCGGTTGCAGACATTCCACTGTGTGAGATCAGCCTCCCTCTTTCATTCCTTCAAACACCATCTGGGAAAAGGTCGTCTTGTTGATATTTGCTTCTATAAGTAAACCAGTTGCTATCTTCTGATGTTGTAATGTAATGTAACTATAGATGTTTTTTTTCTTCTTCACATACAAATTCAATTAAATGTAAACGCCCATAGAATACCCGTGAACCCAGAATACAACCAGCCGAACCCACATGTCGGAATCTGAAACAGCTCCAATCAGAAAACAGCCTAATTTGGAACATCCAAATGGAATTTGCTGTATACATGCAACCTGTCAAATTCCAAATATTTATGGACTGTTAGCATGTATGTAAAAGCAACCTGTTCACAAAGGTTATTGACACATAAATCCAACATGATTACTTAACACTGCAGACAGCCTGGCTCAAAAGATCTGATTTAAGACTCTGATTTTCTGGAAGCTGGAACAAAACTGAAATATTTATTTTGACTTTTATTTTTGACCAAAAGGCCATCAAGAGATGACCTAAAAACTGCTTTAATCCTTTTGCCAAGAAGTGAGATATAACCTTGAAAAACTTTGACCAGGAGCGACATAGGAGTTGTTTGCCAGTACTTGAGAGTTGACTAGGACTTATTTTGGAAAGACTTGAAACTTGAAGTGGGCCTGCCAACTGTCTCAAAACTTGACTCAGAGAATGACCATCATTATGGTTTATTTTATTTTCGGAACAAAATAATACACGTCATATTTCCATTAGATTAAAATCACTGATGTTTTGCGTAGATACTGCAGCCTATTACTTGTCCAAGGACGAATGTGTAACAGTGACGAAAAAGATGAAAAGAAAGGAAGTGGCAAGAAAAGAAAGAAAACCAGAGAACAAACTGGAAGGGAGATGTTGATGGACTTGGCAAAGCACAGCCTAGTTTACATGGAACACAGTGGGGAAACGTTGGACAGCAGCCGAGGTCGCTGTGCTCAGTTTGTGCGTTTTTATGTGTGTGACGCCATACTGAAAAATGTGTTGTACACATGGACAAAGTGGCCCAGTCGTATTTTGTATTTAAAGGGAGCCTGAGGTCAAACACACAAACACACTCAGTCGCAACCACCATGAAATGATCTACGAGGGAAATTACAGTACGAACAAGCGCTTACAGATGTGTCCACACACAGAAAAGTAAGTTCTCAATTTTGGGCTTTTTTTTTTTTTTTTTTTCCTGTGTGGCTCAACCACACACAAACACACAAACAGAAAATACTACACTTTCATGGAAGCCAATAAAAAGGTTCCCTCCAGCTGCAAGTCTCCACCATGTTTAACTTCACCTCTTTGCTTTTTAGCATCCAGCAGGATCCTCTTAAACAAGTACCACCATGACCATTACGTCTTTCTTAGTGTGTGCAAGAAGTAACAGTTGCTACGGTCAGTGATTGAAGTGTTGTCATCATGAGCGTTCTGAGAACCTCCTCTGGAATATTAGAAACATGTATTTCAGTTTTGCTCTTAATATTTTTATTGGAATAATGTATGAAAATAGCAGCCTTATGAAAGTGTTTAGAAAGCTTTGTGCTGCAGACGGTGCAGAGGTTTACTCACAATGGGATGTAATTGTGCTGAAGCCAGTTCAACAAATGCAGTCATGTTGTTAAATCTGTTGTGCTGTTTTGTCACTGGCAACTGGCCGCTTTTTCTCTCCTCTCTCCCGCTTTGTTTCTCTCTGCTGCCCTTATTACGCCATTTTCAGCCTCTACCCTGTGGTTTTCTGCTCAGCGCCCCCTTTAAAGGTGTCACGACCAATGTGCGTGAACACACTGGGGGGATTTATTGTTCAAGCAGGGCACAGCAGTGGAGGTGTTACATGTTGTACAGGTAGGAAAAAAAAAAAAAGACTATTTGCTGGACAACACACACACAACAAGATGATGCTGTAAAAGCACGGTTGACTTGTTTTGACTGTTGTCCCAAATCTGGGTCGACAGAATGGAACCCGTACCAAAGTGATTTGATCTAACCTCCTGATTCCCCCATTCGGCCTTTCTTCTGTTGATTGGATTGACACTGTTGGACCATTTCATGGAGAAGCATTAGTCAAATGGGCCATCAGCCCCATCGGTGAGTCAGATGATGACTTTTGGCAGAACGTAGCCGCAGCGCGACGCCAGACAGTCAGAGCCGTTGCCATGTCATCACACAGACGCACAAGCACACACGCAGACTCACACCGCAAACAAGCTGTTCCTCATTAAGCCGCAAACAAGAGAGATTGAGCGAAAAGAACGAGAGGTGATGAAGGAGGAGAGAAAGAAAACTGTGAGATAAGAGTAAAAACACATGACGCACCACAAATCGAAATAGTCTAGGGTGAGAGTGAGAGTGTGTGTGTGTTCTGTGGTGCTGTCATCCGAGGAGACACCACCCCGAACCCCCAGCTACCCTCACCCCATGCCCCTCTGACACTGCTGTTCCCATAGCAACAAGATACGAGGAAGTGGTGGTTGTGGTGGTGGGGTGAGGGGGGGTTAGGAAGAGAGGAAGTGTGCTAAAGATTAGGGTGGAATTTTGCTGCTGCTGCCTGGATTTGACCAATCTGGTGTTGAGGCTTTAAGATGCTCTAATTCCTTTCCCTCTATCACGTGCGCACACACACTCATGAGGAGACTCCAGGTCAGGCTGACGTAAAGAGGAAGCATAATTTTAGGGAGATAATTCTAGGAACAGCGCTGTCGAAGTAGAAGCAGGAGGATGTGGAGTGAACTGAAGCAAGTTTTTCAACAAACACTTCCTTTTGGTCCCTGATGTGGAGGAGCATTAAGGCGTTGAAAACATAGGATAGGATTTTTGCTTTTAATTTTGACTGTTGGTCACGTAATTACATCAGTCTTCCCTCTGCAAATGTGGAAAACTTAGCAAATTTCAATATTTTTTTTCCTAAGACAGTAATAACTGATTCTGGTGCCCTCATGACCTATAGTTCAAGGCCAAAATAAATTCACATTTCAAATGAGAAAATGTTATCGTCCATTAGTTTTAAACATGCAATTTTGTTTTCCACCGTCCTCTCAACGGATACAACCTCATTGATTTGCAGTGACTGGGGTCAAATTTATACATTTATTGATTTGATCTTGTTTTGGCCCAACAAACCAATGTTGATCCCAGTGAAATCTAAATCCATATAGTAATATTTGACACAGGATGGAGAAAAATGTTCGCTTTTCCTTTAAAATAGCATATCAGGGAGTATGCATGTGTGATACATTTCCTTTTCCAATGGCGTACTATACTGTGTGCATACTTTAGCTTATTTCTGCTTGCAGCCTTAGGCTACTATCGGAAAATTAGGGCTATCAAGTAATTAGAATTAAAAACAGTTCATTTCAAATGGAGTTTAGTAGATGAGTAAATCAATGAATAGATGGACTGTATAAACTTTAAAGGTCAACATGTCTTTTATTTTCTATACACCCTGTGCCTTAGCAATTAGAAATATAACTCAGTGTATTTTAATTGAAGAAGTAAAAAAACAAAAAAAACTACATTAAAAAAAGTAAAATTTTCATTCATTACACCAAGCAACATTTTGTCATTTCGTTGCAGAGTTATTACAGATATTTTATTGTGATTTTTGACAACTATTCTGAAATACATATGAAAACATAGCCAAAGGTAATGTTTCATGTCACTATTCCTTAAGTTGCTAAATACATGATCAATTAATAGTTAAATTCTTGTACAAATTTTCCAGGGTTCAAGGGTTGAAACAAGTGCACTTTATTCAACCCTTCATCAGGAAACTGACATGTTTAACAGACTGGAAACACCAACCAGGGTATTAGGCATTTTATCAATATAATGCCCAATAACTTTTCCGCTAATGATTCCATTAATTGTTTCAGCTCCATTAGCAGACTCTTGAAACTTTCTCTAGTGATTCATCATGTTTGCATAAATTTTCCACCGAAGTTGCACAAAGAAATGAACGTGAAAGCAGTCGCTGCTCAGAAAAGGAAAGAAAAAACAAAACACCTGGTAAACACAGCCATTATTTCCAAAACATATATAGCTGTACCTTAAAGGGTTAGATACAGTCTTTATTGTACTGCGTACTGTATTTTTAGCATCATATGTGTTTGTGTGCAGTAGTTGAGGCTTTGCAGAGAGCAGCTATAGAGAACACTCCTCTACAGTTCAGAGTTCAGTTCCACTGTAAGTCTGACTCACTCGAAGTGATTCTCCTCCTCCGCATGTGACAGTATTCTTCACTTTATTGTTTCTCAGGGCTTTTAGGAGCACATGAAATGTAAGTGTGGTTTGTATGTGTGTGTGTGTGTGTTGCAGGAGGAAATGTTATAACTAGTAGCGCAGTTCAAGATTCTTTTTCACCTTTAATAAGATCCTTTGAAATGAGCTCCCTCAGAAACATGCTTTTTGTTTTATTTCTTGTTTTGTTTTTTCTAACAGTAAAGAGTGTTCAAATGCACTGTAGCTAAACAAAAGCCTCAGCGTGAAAAGAGACGCAGTAGTGTTATTCAGATTCATTGGCCCTGATTAAGTAAAGGTTTGCTCGTGTAAAAACGTGAGCTAACTTGACTGTGTACACAAAAATACATTGAATCTTATTTTCTAACAGGACGCAACGAGGGTTGTTTCTCTCAAATACGCTAAATAGCTCACGCAACCCAGTTAGCCTGTTTGCCTATGGGCGTTTCTGCCAGAACACGCACAATTATTGGAAATAGAAGATGCAAATATTTGTTTAGTGTGCAAAATGTGATTTACCAAACCTCAAACATTCCAGTGGCAGATTTTGTGTCTATATTTAGCACGTCTGAAAGGCAGGTTTTTACGGGCACAGCTTTGCACAAAACTAGCTGCAGTTGCTGTGGTGTGGAGGCGGCATAGGCCCAACCAAAGGCAGCACAGAGAATGAATCTGTTCTGCTCATGTCACCATTTTTGGAATGATGGAAGAAAAAAATAATTGAGACGTATGGCCTACCCAGCAACGCTATTTTAGAACTTCTAAATGAACTAGGGGATGATTTGGGGCCAGTCACAAGGAGGACTCATGCAATACCTTCTATGACTAAACTCCTCGCATGATACATTTCCTTGCACACGGATGCCATTAGTGCTAGCATATCCCGCAGCAGTGTTTCCAGCAGACTGTCTCCATGACGACACGCAGTAGCGCACGCAAAATCCTCATTTAAGTAGGGCCGTCTCCAAGACTTTGCACCTGTTGTCACTTGTGCAGGCAATCTTAGTTGATCACCCGTGACACATAAATCAATAGCACGCACATTTTTTAGCATGAGCAAGCAAATTTGTGCCCGTTATTTGCCATCTTAGTAAATCAGGCCCATTGAGTTTTGGGTGTTGAGTTGTGATACATAGAGACCTATGTCTCATCGCTTTCAGTATTTTTTACATCTACTTTTGTTCAAATTTCAGCTTAACATCAATACCTGACGTTTTACTGTAAAATATTCAACTAAACTTTAAAGTTTTGTTCCACTGGTTGTAATGGCATCATTGTTTTCAATTGAATCCACAATGCAAATTTAAGCCATATTAAAAATAAGGAGCTGGACGTGGTTTAACTAAATGACACCTGAGTGAGTACGTATGCAAGAAAACATTTAGTTATTTCATATGTCTGGACCAGATCAGTATTAATTATCCATCCATGTCTTAGTCCTTGTTAGGGTTGTGGGGGGCTGACGTACAGATGAAAAAACATCCATTCTTGTTTTCAGATGTATTAATTGGTTTTTATTAAATTATATATGACAAGAACGACTCCAGCCTTATTTATGACTAAACAGAATGTTTAGTTCTTCAAAGCTGATCTATAAAAGCTGCAGCTGCAATCATTGAACCTAAAGTAGCATATAACCATATTCATCCCAGGAGACATTGTTTCCTTGAGTTGTATTCATTCATTTTCTATATTATTCAAGTGTCAATGCTAAGGCAGCTTTATTTTCCACACACCAACGCTTGCAGTCTCTAACAAAGCTGATTTATTGTTGAAGAAGCATTGTGGCCTCCTCCACTTGCAACAAATGTATGTAACACAAAGACACGAGTCAAACAAAATGAAACCCATCTGACGTGTACGTGTGTGTCACACATCAGCATGTCTCCACACTCTGCATATACATATAGATTTATGTGTGTCTTTTCCAGCGTGTGCGTCCGTGTGTCTCCTCTCATTAGCGGGCGGCGGCTTGCGGCAGCTCGTTAGCGCAGAGCTAGCTGAGCGTTGGGGCACCAGTGCAGCTTCATTAGCTACTGTGACATTTATCTGATCGTTTCCCCGCGTCGCATGTGCCGCCGCTTCTCCATGGCAACCCCAAATGCACACACAGACACACATATAAAGGCAATCACTCAAAGTCGCATAGACCCAGTTCTTTTAGTCGGTTACAGTTATTCAAACATTGATGCTAGCTCCATCAAAGTTACCTTGCCTCCTCCCCAGCACATAAAAAGATCGACAATAAAAATGTTAAATGTACTGTGTACGACGTGTTCTAGTGGTTGTTATCCCAGTCCTGTGCTGAAGGTGGGTGGAATATTGCTTGTTGTAAAGTTCAAGTGAATCACAGGCAATATCACAGTCCCTCATTTGGCTCTAATGGGGCCTTCAGGAACCGGTTTAACTTAGTCTTCTCAAAAAGTAGAAGCATTCCAAATAAATCCGTGGATACAGTAAGACACTCAAGATGAGTCACTGTCATGTCATGCTTTGCTCTGCCAATGACGCCATCAGCTACGGTGTGGGTTTAAAGCTGAAAATGTCTCTATGGGAGGTTTACTGATGTTTTTAATGTCTGTCACAGATTGATGGAGCAGTAGAAAATGTCCAGGCCTGTGAAATTAATTGTGTGTTTTTATATGTCTCTTCTTGTTTACTATGGTGTTTTGTGCCCAATTAGGGATTATGGATGCCTCTGTAAATGTTATTTATTAGTCTGCCTGATAGTGAATGGATATTTAAAGGCCAATATAGTAGTCATAGTTTGGAGCAGGTAAAAAGTACATAACCCCCTCCCCAAAAAGAAATTTGACCTTGTCAGAGTGATAAAGACTTTAAAAAATGCATCTGCATCATCTGATAGAACATCAAACCAGAAGTAGTAGTATTATTTATACGGTAGGATTATTTCACCTCATTGTCTCTAATTCCAGTTGAGAAGCCATCTGTTACTACCGGAGAAAGTTGTGCCAAAGCTGATGGTGTTTAAAACATCAAAGTCAGCGCCAAACTGGCTCTAGTATTCATTATTATTTTAAGTAAAAAGTTGTTGCACATTTCTTAAAATATATGACATTGACCAGACAATGCCAAATAAAAATAGCTGTGTTTCCTGTTTTCTAAAGAGAATTTTCAAATGTTCTAACATAATTAATGTCAAAATAAGAACATTTACAAAAAAAAATTCAATCAAGATAATCCCATGTTCCAACTTTAAAAATAAGATAACATAAAATAAGTAACTTTAAGATTTATTGGGAAAATAAGATGAGTATGTGAAAGCTATGTTAATAATCTTACGTAGCATAGAATATTATTGTTTTATTATTATCACCAAACAAGCTCAGTAAGTCTTTGCAGCTATAGATATAAGGCTGCAGGTCATGGTTAGGTCAGGGAAGGATAATTTGCAGTGTATAATTAAACTGAGTCACAGTAATAGTGAATCATACTGAATAATTGCTCAGTGGTGTTGTGTCCAGATGTGTACGCATCCTACAAATATTTGTTTTTGCGTGAAGGTTGTGTCATAATTTGTCAAGGTACAGTTGTGTGAATGGATGTGACTGTCCACTGTTAACGTGTCAGTGCATGTGTGTGTGTGTAGGTATGCGTCTGTGTGTGAGACCTGACCTTGGTCGCCCTCCTCCCTTGGGGGGGAACTGATGTTTCTCACTCTGCTTGTCAACAAGATTAGTTCCCCTGTGGGACTGTTACACACCCTGCAAACATGCTGCCAATGAGAAGACGTGTGTGACAGGTCGGCCCTTCCACGAACTCACTGAAGTGTGTGCATGAGGGGTATTTTGTGTTGTATGTGTGTGTGTGTGTGTGTGTGCGCACGTTGCAATTGAGGGGCTAAGGGAGTCAGAGAGGATGTGTGTTTTAGAGCAGAAACAGAAGGGAAAAACAGCGGGGGGATCAGCGCAGCCAGCCTGAACAGTAGCCTGTGTGTATGTATGTGTGATATGTGTGTACGCATGTGTGATATGTGTGTACGCATGTGTGATGTGAGTGTACGCATGTGTGATATGAGTGTACGCATGTGTAATATGTGTGTACGCATGTGTGATATGTGTGTATGAATGTGTGTACATGTGGCCCATGCTGAGCTCTGAGCTGTGCTTACTCCTAGACCTGGCTCATCTGCATCTGTCTCCACCTCCCTCTCTCCTTTCTTCCCACTCTCGCCTTCCTTCCTTCCTCAGCTTTCCTGTCTCTTTCCCACTGTCTGTTTGTACCAAATATCTGTCTAACTGCCTGTTGGACTCCAGCTGCGAACAAGGCAAACAGGGGATAACAGCCAGTTTATGTAAACCAAGTAGCTCATTGCTATGCCCATTTCCTCTTCCAGAAGGAGCTTCCTTTCTTGTTTCCTCGACCTGTGTTTTTTGCAGGATAGTGGTTTTCATTTGTCGAGGCTAGTGACCAAGAGCCAAGCAATTAGTGTGTTTTCATGCACAGAAAGCTACACTGATAGATATTTTATCTTCAAAGTGGAGCTGGTGAACTCAGTGAACTATATACAGTTTGCAGAGTCAGGTATTTTCCTTTGGAGTGTGATTTTTTGTTTTTTATGTCATGAAAGAAAAACTATGTCATGTGAATGACAGAGAAAGTAACACAGTGACAGCAGTGCAGAGCAATGCAGGTAAAAAAAAAAAAATCCTTACACAATGTGATTTACTTCTGGTCAAGCTGAAAGAACTCTAAAAGCAGAAACACAAGAAGTGCTGCCAAAAGAATGTCACACCAACAGGCAATAGAATCCAAACCCGAAAGCCATGGTGGTCAATCAAAGGCCTGACAAAAAGGCTGTTACTGCTTCCTCTACAGGACTAAGGCTGGGTAAAAAAATCGATTTGATCAATCTTAAATCGATTTTGTTTGAATTTTGTGTAATCGATTAATAGTGGACAAGATCAAATTTTCAAAGCAGGACTGCGAGTAATTGACCCGGGTACCACTGATACGGCAGCGTGGACGACTCCGTCCCATGAGCCCCTGGGAAGACAGGGCGTCTCGATCTCACTCACGACGGTTCTGGCGCAGGAGGGACGAGGAGGAAGTCTGTGGAAAACCCTTCCGGTGGAAGTCCTCCCAGCCCCAGCTTGAACCTGCAGTGAGGAGGAACTTGCCGCCCAGAGCTTAACTTGGATCTACACTGAGTGTGGAGTCAGAGGAACAGTAAAGTGACAATAACGAACTCCCCCACCCCACCCCCCTT
>JAPQRP010049520.1:0-13030 GCA_037367295.1 Apogon hyalosoma | reverse complement strand
AAATCTGCAAAAATGTCTACAATTCTGTTTTTTTCTGTCTAAATGGGGTGAATGTGTGAACATTAATGAGGAAAAAAATGAACTGAAATTATTTTAGAAAATGGCTACAATACAACAAAGAGTGAAACATTTTAGGGGGTCTGAATACTTTCCGAAACCACTGTAGGTCCATAGTATATGATAGTTTATAATCACAAGAAAATGAGGAGCATGAGGAAGTTGTTTGACATTGTTAGAGTCCATTCCATGTTTCTACAGTAGCAGAGAATAGACTTCCTCCTCTTTCTTCTCTTCTTTTTTGGCATCCAGGATTAAGGTGCATCAACATCACCTACCAGACCAGAGTTAATACCCCCTCAACTAAAAAGCCCAGAAATGCATGTGCTATCCCATCCACTGCTGTCAGTGCTGTTTCCATTGAATATAATGTTTAACCTTTTCATCTGCACACCATTATTCACCGCATCTGTTCCCACTGCATCTATTAATATTCACATATTATTATAATCATATTTATGAATTTTGAGCCTTATTATTTAGAATTCTTTATTATTTATTGCATTTTCACTGGCCAACCTAACTGTGGTTTGAAGATTTTTATGCCAGCAACATACTCAAGAAAAAAAAAAAAATTGAGACAGCCTACAGTGTTCTGTTTCTGACTTTTCATGGCACTCTTTATTCATTTATGAACTGAAGACTCTAACTGTTGAACTTCTTCAAGTGTAATTTTCATCCACTCTTAATGTTTCCAAGACTTGATCTGCTTAATAGTATGTGTTGATTCTCCTCTTTATGATGTTCATATATTTTCAGTAGGAGACAGATGTGTTACTGTAATTTCTTGCAGGCATCAAAACCTAATTTAATTATCCTTATAAAATAAAATAAAGCTCATCAGTGAAAATGCTTGAAAATCTTTTCTTTGGATTCAGAATAAAGGTTCAGCTGAATTCGTGAATCATAGATTTTAGTTTTTTAGAAAATGTCCCAGCCTTTCTGGAAATGGAATTTTGTACATAATAGAGATTTCAATTTCATTCAAATGTAACCTACAGGCTGCAGGAACTCTGCAATACATATGATGATAACATGCATATCTGAAACATACATTGTAATTAACCGGAATCCAAACCTGTGAGATTTGGATGGAGATCTGTGAGTGGCTTTGGATAAACTGTAAGCAAGTGCTAAACATATTAAGAGGTTAAGAGGTAAACTGAACATCAGCTCATTTATTTGAACATCTCAGGAGTAGGGCTGGGTGATGTGGAAAAAAAATCATATCATGATAATTTTTTTCATATTAGACAATATCGATATGTATCACAATATGAATGAAATCGCTATTTTTGTCCAGCTTAAATTTCCCGTTACTCATAAGTTACTCATCAGAAGGTTACTTTTGATTTAAATATGATTTATTTTCTGTCAGAGGTTGAACATGACACATGTGCTGAAGAACATCATACAACTGTTTCAGGTAAATAAAACAGGTCCATATATTTATAACTAAACTAAAAGTCTGACCAGCTGGAAAAAGCTTTTAAGTTTTAAAAGAGAACATAAACTAAACAGACCATCTTCACCAAACAATACCAGGGCTGTATACGTGGGGGTGTGTTCCTTACCTGCCATAACTGGTGTAAAACTGAAAATGAAACTTAACATGCTTGGAACGTCCGACGTCTGGCTTCTATGCCGCACTCTACTTTTCAGTAACCCTGTCGCCCAAGTTCTAGGTCACATTTTCTCCTTAGGGAACACTCATTACCTCCTGCTGCAGTCCAAACATTAGCGTGTGCTGCAGCTGCTCTTCCGCTTGTGCTGTGTGTGTCAACCTAACTTGACATGGCTCTAGGTGTGATTGGTTCGGTGCGGCACTACTTAATTATGATTGGCTGTTCTTATGTCTGTCAAAACATGAACAAATTAATTCTGTTGAAATTTTATTGAGCATGTCTTATATTTCAATTGAGGAAAAGTTATATTGCGATATATATTGTTATCATTTCATTGCCCAGCCCTACTCAGGAATATTGTGTATGCTCCAGTTGATAAAGTAGCTGAATGGCTGTTAACATGTGCACTGGAAACCTAAAAGTGTCAAGTGCTCCCCACATCCTCAGATACTGACATCAAGGTCATCTTAACCCAGTTTCTATAGTCAAACTGCTCTTGATTCCATATAAAGCCATTTGCAGATGTAACAGAGTTTCATTAGAATATTATGATGGAAAAAATTTACAGTGAAACCCACTGACTGTTTTCTTTCTTCTGTAAATCAGACTGACAGAGCTCCTTTTTTCTGCCTCAGGTAACTACGGGGAGAGTGGAATGGAAGTGTTTAAGGAGCTTGCTTCGCAGGAAGGCCTTTGCATCGCCCATTCTGACAAGATTTACAGCAATGCCGGGGAGAAACACTTTGACAGGCTGCTAAGGAAGCTGAGGGAACGTCTGCCTAAAGCACGAGTAGTTGTCTGCTTCTGTGAAGGCATGACAGTCCGAGGGCTGCTCATGGCCATGAGGCGGCTTGGTGTAGCCGGAGAGTTCCTCCTAATTGGCAGGTTTGTTAGATGTTTTCCCACTGGGGTTTTAGCTTTGTTTGTCTTTGTGTTTTGTTTTTTTTTTTGTTTGTTTTGTTTTTTATGAAAACCACATAAGTTTTCAAAAGAGAATTATAAAAAGAAGTTCTGCTTGTGGGTTTTTTCCCAGAGGGTTTTAATGGCAACAGACTCAAAACATTAAAGATCAGGAAAGTTTGTCAGTTTAAATTCAAGTTTAACAATTTCAGTTTAAAATTGTGTTCTCTGACATTAGCTAGGTGATATTCCTTAGATTACTGATGTATGTGGCAAAAAAGAGGAATATTTTAGTTCAGAGCTTTTCAATTTTATCATCCTAGACAAAGCAAAACAGAGGCTGACAGATTTAGTCAGTGAAAGGTTACTCAACATATGGGCCTGGTCAAGGGGAGGTATATGTGTGATAAAAAATTTAAATTGTCCCCCAGTACCCTATTATAGCAAAAATAAATTAGCAAATTTTGTCCAGTTTTTGGATCTGTTTTTGGTTTTGAAAAATTCCTGTTGACAAAAAAGTTCCATCCATATGAAGACGGGCAGATCTACTCGGTGAAAGCACGTCTGGGAATTGCAATTTTCTAATTTTTAAAAAAAAAAATATTGTCAATATTTGAAAGATGTAATATATGAAATTCTTGTTTCCATATTTTACTTTTTATTGTGTATCCAACAGATTGTGGATATTTAGACCTACTTTAAGGTACCTTATGCTAAATTTTTTATGAATTATAGATAACTATGTGAACTTTGCATGTCTTTTTCTTTGATCCGTTACTGACGACTATCTTAGTCTAAATATTGTACCAAACCATCCTGAGAACATGGTTACATAACATTTAAGCTTATCAAGTGTACACAAATATGAATTAACATCAACATATATAATGAATGAAGAACAGGGTGAGACAGAATTGATCAAATGAATTCCCTTTTTAGAATTTATTAGGTATAATATATAACAAAAACATTGCGCGCATGTCCAGCAGAAATTTGGGTTCAAGTGAATTATCTAGAATTTGTTTATGTAATCTTTTGTTAATAATGTATGACAAAAGAATAACATCAGGGTATTCAGTTTAATTATGTTCAGGTACTTGTTCCTTATATTAGCTATGTTGTATATAATAAAGTTGTATTGGAAATTTATCTGTTTTCTTAAACTCAATAGTTTGTGCTTTTGAGCCTATAGTCTGTTTGGATCTGTTACTCAGTGGGCAATTTAATCCATTACTGTCTTTTGTCCCCAATGAAATTTTGATTATGGCACATTTTTGCTACAACACTCACTGGTGTTATAGAAACACATATTAATGAACATATTACATTTTATTTTATGATTAATTAACATATTTAATTGTATTTTATGTGAAGTTTTGTTGGGAACAGGGCTTTTTTTTCATTTCTATAAGTAAAAAAAAATCTGATGTTTTTTTTGGGTTTTTTTTTTTTTGGTCCGTTACCAGGCTTATTTTGCCTTTTTTTTTTAACCACAAAAACATAATTTAAGTAAGTCATCATTCTTGCCATATCAAAGTATTTACAAATACCTACCAAAATATATATTTTTAAGTTAGTTTAGGTTATTTAGTTGAAACAGTATACCCACTTGAACAGCAATACTTTTGATCCATTACTGCTTGACCAGGCCTATATAAAGGGTAGAATATAGTATACATATATAGTTACATAGATTTGGTCTTTAGTGGTAGGGATGCAATGCATTATCAGAATGGTTCATGTCAATATTCTGCATCCTGTGCTAGAACAACTAGGTTATTGTCAAAATATATAAACACTGGTTAAATCCAACTGGTAATTTACAGTTAACCCATAACAGAATATGTTTAATCACAGTGTCATGTCTAGCTGTTTCTCTCTCAAGCCGTCCCACATAGCATTTTTTGTAACAAATGCAGTACAAACCCAGACGCAGACCACAGGCAGGATAATTCAATTTAACAGGCTTTATTGAGTTCAGTATACACAGGATAATAAAGTTCAAAGAGTTCTTTATCTTCTGCGGCCTCAGCAGCACCAAGGTGCGATAGCTCACCAGGGAGGAGATGAACTCAGAACCACACCGTGTTCAGGTTAACAGCCACAGTTAACAAGCAGCCCATGAGGAGCATGTGATGGGTGAGTCGGGGACAGGTGATGGTCGGTACCAGGAGATCCAGATGAAACCAGGAGGCGAAGGCATAAGACGTGGTCGAGGACAGAAGGCAGGTCAGAAACCGGGAGGCAGGTGAGGAGACGTAGTCAGATGGTGGTAGGTATGTTACCAGGGAGCAGACGGGCAGACGTGGTCGGACAGGCAAGGGTTCGAGCAGACGTTGGAGCAGAGTAGGTCAGGGTCGGAATCAGAGCAACAGACAGGAGTAACACTGGGTAGTCTCGCAGTAGGCAGAAGAACAATCTGGCAAAGAACAGAGATCAGATCAGTGAATAAAGACACTTCACCTGATGAGCTGCAGCTGCGCTCACAGATGAGGATGATAGAGTGATTGGAGGCGTGTGACTGGGTCAAAGGGTCAGAGAGAGAGAGAGAGAGAGAGAGAGAGAAACCAGCACACAGACAGAGATGTGACAGACACACCCCCAAGGGATGGCCCCTGACGTCCCAAAAACAAAAAACAACCAGAGATGGGAGGGGGTCTGGAGGAGGGCTAATATTCCTCGGAAAGCCCCCCATCATCGGAAACTGGTTCCTCTTTTTCAGAGGACTCCATTTCTTCCTCCGGGGCCTCTTGAGTCCGAGGGAGTGAAGACACTGCACAATTGTCCAAAGGGTGATGGCGGGCATTGGACGGCTGATCCGTGTGCTGTTAATGGAAATCCCAGATGAGTTGAGCATCCAGGATCTGGCGGGCAGGGATCCACAACCTTTCTTCTGGTTCATAACCCTTCCAGTCCACCAGGTATTGTAAACCCCTCCCATGGCACCGGGAGCGGAACAAATGGCGAACCGTGTAGGCCAGAGCACCGTCAGTGATTCGTGGGGGTGGTGGAGGCTGAGAGGGTGGCATCAGGGCACTTTCACAAACAGATTTAATCTTAGAGACATGGAAGGTAGGGTGGATAAGCACGGAGTGGGAAAGCTTTAATCTGACGGCCACTGGGTTAACCACCTTCTCGATAGGGACTGGGGAGCCTCCAAATGATGGTGATTATCAGCCGTAGATTATCTGTCGGAGGCTCTCTGAAGCACGGATCTGGCCTGAGACCATGTCCGTCAGCATTGGTGGATGAAAACCTCCACCAACGGACAGACTGACTCCCCCTCCACTGCGGGAAACAGTGGAGGTTGGTATCCATAGGTGTACTAGAATGGAGAGAGTTTGGTGGTGGAAAAGGAAAGGGTGTTGTGTGCGTATTCCACCCACAACAGCTGTTTCACCCAGGTCGCAGGATACCTGGAGACCATACATCTGAGAGTAGTCTCCATTTCCTGATTCATCCTCTCCAATTGTCCATTAGATTTTGGGTGGAACCCTGAAGACAGGCTGGAAGAAGCTCCAATCAGGTGGCAGAATTCCTGCCAAAACACAGAGGTAAACTAGGGGCCTCTATCAGATACAACACCCACCGGGAGGCCATACAAACGAAACACATGATCAAGAATAGCCTCAGCCGTCTCTTTGGCTGAAGGGAGTTTAGGCAGAGGAATGAAATGTGCCATTTTACTGAACCAATCCACCACAGTTAGGACAGCCGTGTTACCTTCAGAGGGGGCAACCCCATGACGAAGTCCAATGAGATGTGGGACCATGGTCGATGGGGTATAGGCAGTGGCTGAAGATGACCGGCTGGGGAACAGCATGGTGTCTTATGTTGGCATATGGGACAGGCATTCTCAAACTCAGCTGTATCTTTCCCCATTGATGGCCAACAAAACCGACGTTGCAACATCTCGGTGGTCTGTTGAATGCCTGGATGACAGGTTAGATGAGAGCCATGTATCCATTGTAAAACATCAGACCTTAGTTCTTGTGGCATGAACAGGCAGTTCTGCGGGCAGGTGCTGGGACCAGGCTGATTCTCAAGAGCGGCTTTGATGTGCTCCTCAACTTCTCAGGTAAGGACTGCTATGCAGTGAGCGGCTGGGGTCTGGCTGGTCTCTACTGTCCTCTCCGGTCTGGAACTGGTGGGACAAGGCATCAGGCTTCACATTACGAGAACCTGGCTGGTAAGACAGAGAGAAATTGAATTGGGTGAAAAACAGGGATCACCGCACTTGGTGGGAATTAAGTCTCTTAGCAGTACGGATGTACTCCAGGTTCTTGTGATCCATCCAAAACAGGAACAGAACCTTGGTCCCCTCCAAGTAGTGCCACCATTCCTCCAGTGCCAACTTCACCACCAGCAGCTCATAATTTCCGATGTCGTAATTTCTTTTGGCTGGGGATAAACGTCTGGAAAAGAAAGTGCACGAATGCATCTTAAGGTCGTCAGTGGATCGCTGGGACAGTACTGCCCCTACCCTTACATCAGATGCGTCCACCTCTACCACAAACTGTTTTTCAGGATCCCGGACCCGAAGAATGGGTGCAGAAGTGAAGCGGTCTTTAAGGTGTTTAAATGCGTCATCTGAGGCTGTGGACCATTGAAAGGGTACCTTAGATGAGGTGAGGGCGGTGAGTGGGGCTGCCACTGTGCTGTACCCACAGATAAACCTCCTATAGAAGTTGGCAAATCACAGGAACCTCTGCAACTGCTTGCAGTTCTCAGGCACGGGCCAGGAGGATACAGCAGCCACCTTCTCAGGGTCCATCTCCATACAGCTCTGTCCCACTATGTAGCCCAGGAAGGAGACAGATGTGGCATGGAACTCACATTTCTTGGCCATGACGAACAGGGAATTCTCCAGGAGGCGCTGCAAGACAGTCTGGACATGATGGACGTGCTCCTGCTTGGAACAAATAAAAGATCAGGATATCGTCAAGATATACAAACACAAATTTATTCAACATGTCCCATAGGACATCGTTGATCAGGGCCTGAAATACTGCAGGAGCGTTGGTCAGTCCAAATGGTATCACAAGATACTCAAAGGGGTATTGAAGGTTGTCTTCCACTCATCCCCGTCTCCGATCTGTGCCAAGTGGTAAGTGTTGCGGAGATCCAGTTTGGTAAAGATGGTGGCTCTTTGCAACAGTTCAAATGCGGAGGATATGAGGGGGAGAGGGTAGCAGTTCTTAACAGTGATGTCGTTTAAACCCCGGTAATCAATGCAGGGTCTGAGAGTCTTGTCCTTCTCATCCACAAAGAAGAATCCTGCCCCAGCAGGGGATGGAGAGGGGTGGATAATGCCCGCCACCAGGGCATCGTTAATGTAGCTGTCCATGGCCTTCCTTTCAGGAGCAGACAGTGAGTACAGATGACCCTTAGGGGGCGTAGTACCCGGCAGGAGATCGATGATGCAGTCATAAGGCTGATGTGGGGGTAACGATGTGGCCGTGGCCTTACTGAAGACCTCCTGGAAGTCACAGCACTCCGACAGAACACGGGACAGATCGGTGGCTGGACAGAAACTGATGGGACACTGCGCACCAACCTCTTGTTGGAGGCATACAGATCTCCAGGCAGGGCTCCAACCCAATATGGACCCCTTGGACCAGTCAATATAGGGATTATGATGACAAAGCCAGGGAAATCCGAGAATTAATGGCAGATCTGGGGACTTCAGGACATGAAACTGAATTGTTTCATGGTGGTTTCCTGAGAAAAGCATATGGACCGCTTTGGTTTGATGGGTAATGGTTCCCGTCATGTGTTTGTCCAAAGTACTGGCTGGTACAGGTCGAGGAAGGGGTTCTAGCTCCAGATCTAGCTGCTTAGCGAGATCATCATCCATAAGGTTGGTGTCAGCACCAGAGTCAATGAAAGCAGCGAGAGTTAGCGGGCCCCCTGCCAGCTGAAACTGGATGTGGAACACAGGTCTGGATGTTGGGGGGGAAGTCTGATATTGGCTCAGCAGGATGCCCCCCTTGACTGCTGAGCCCTCCCTTTTAACTGGACACCTTGACACAAAATGTCTGGTCTGGCCACAGTAAAGGCAGAGGTTCTCCCTCCAGTGTCATTCCCGCTCCTCTGGGGTTAAAGTGGTCTGCCCCACTTGCATCTGTTCAGGTCCTTCAACAATGTTCTGCGTGTGGGTTCCAGGAACCAACGAGGACCCCTGCCTCCGACCGGAAGTATGGCAATCCTTCTCCTCCTCATGTCTCCTGTCTCCACAACTGCATGTGACAGTCGAGATGAGTGGTTAGCTCAATGAGTCCATTGAGTGAGGCTGGCAGCTCCAATGACACCAACTGGTGTTTAATACGGGGTGCCAGTCCGAGCAGGTAAGCATCGAACTGAGCATTGGTGTTGCAGGTACTGAGCCAAGCCCGAGTGCGAAACTTGATGGCATAATTTGAGACTGACTGATTGCCCTGCCTTAGGCTCACAGATGAGCCTAAGGCAGGCTCACCTGTGGCGTCGGGTCCAGTGGATACTGGTCCAAAAACTTTGCGTAGTTGCTCAGAAAAAATCTGGAAGGATGAACAGGCTGGTGTGTTCCGTTCCCACTCTGCCGTTCCCCACAGACGAGCTCAGCCGGACAGATGATTAATGGTGAAGGCGACCTTCTCTGCCTCCATAGCGAACGTGCGGGGCTGCAGAGCAAACAGAATAGAGCAGTTTGACAGGTATGGGTTACAGCCCTCTGGCTCTCCAGAGTAACGCTCTGACTCTCCCACCTGGGGCGCCGCTGTGAAGCCTGGGGGCAGGCCTGGAACAGGAACTAGAGGTGCCGGAGTGGACGCGGAAGCAGCCCGCTGCCTAATGACAGCCACTAACTGCTGGACCTGCATAGCGATAACCGCTACTCCCTGCTCCACTCGACTTAAACGGGCCCCTCGTGAAGAGAGGTTTGCTGGGTCCACATCTGGCCAGATTGTACTGTAACGGATGTAGTACGAACCCAGCCGCAGACCACAGGCAGGATAACTCAATTTAACACAGGCTTTATTGAGTTCAGTATACACAGGATAATAAAGTTCAAAGAGTTCTTTATCTTCTGCGGCCTCAGCAGCACCAAGGTGCGATAGCTCACCAGGGAGGAGATGAACTCAGAACCACACCGTGTTCAGGTTAACAGCCACAGTTAACAAGCAGCCCATGAGGAGCATGTGATGGGTGAGTCGGGGACAGGTGATGGTCGGTACCAGGAGATCCAGATGAAACCAGGAGGCGAAGGCATAAGACGTGGTCGAGGACAGAAGGCAGGTCAGAAACCGGGAGGCAGGTGAGGAGACGTAGTCAGATGGTGGTAGGTATGTTACCAGGGAGCAGACGGGCAGACGTGGTCGGACAGGCAAGGGTTCGAGCAGACGTTGGAGCAGAGTAGGTCAGGGTCGGAATCAGAGCAACAGACAGGAGTAACACTGGGTAGTCTCGCAGTAGGCAGAAGAACAATCTGGCAAAGAACAGAGATCAGATCAGTGAATAAAGACACTTCACCTGATGAGCTGCAGCTGCGCTCACAGATGAGGATGATAGAGTGATTGGAGGCGTGTGACTGGGTCAAAGGGTCAGAGAGAGAGAGAGAGAGAGAAACCAGCACACAGACAGAGAGGTGACATTTTTACTAGTTTCTATTTCTGTATCATTTCTCAGTTTCTTAAGATGCACACACTGCTTGTCCATTTACTATTTGAAGGACATTTTACATATTAAGTGAAGAATCGCTCTGATGATTTTTTTTTGTCTTTAATGGTTATGCTTACTGAACACAGGGCTAACTTTGCTAACAGCATGTCATTATAAGGAGTTCACCTGAAATCCTCAAGATGCTCAAACTGTTTCCTCATCTACTTCCCTAACCTTTCTGCTTAGAAGAAAATTCATCAAGGGGTGACATTTTAATTGGATTTACAGACAGAAGTTTATGGTTTTACTGTTTTTGGTTTTGCAGTCAGCAGCTTTGTTTTCCACAGTGAAAAGGCTGGTGATGTAGTTACATGGCAGTTTAATTTTACATAGATTCTGGACATCTATAGATGTAGAACAACAGAGAACATTGGACACATGCAGACATAGAGTAACAGAAGATGCAGGATGTAGACCCAAAGGAACAGAGAACACTGGATATACAAGTGGACTTCTTAGTGGAAAAATGACAGTTGGAAAAAATGGTTGAAGTTATGAAGTTTATTTTTCAACATATGCTCCATTTAGGTCAGTCCACTTCTGCAAGCATTGATACCAACCTTTAAGTCCATCTGTGTAAAACTGAGGGCTATGTGATTTAAACTATGTCAAATCTATATTCTTTTTCCACAAACTTTTTGAAGCCCCCTTGTACATAGACCCAGAGGAACAGAAGACACTGGATATAGACTCAGACCTTTTCCTGAACAAGTTTGCAATGTTGCAAATTCTGGTTAACATGACCTCTGGATGTGAGTGTTTGTCTTTCTTTTGGGGGTGGGTATTAAGTCCTTAACGCTCTGAGAAACATTTCTGGTATCCCTTCTCTGATTTTCATCAGTTATGGACATAGCAGGGTGAGAGGAAAGGTGGATGAAGTGATTACTCATCATGCCTACTGCCTCCAGTACAAGCCTGTGGGGACAATGTTGTGATCTGGGGTTGCTTTAGTTGGTCAGGTCTAGGTTCAACAACATTGTGTCAAAAAATTCTTAAAAGTGTGTTGAAACATTACTATAGTGACCACTAGCTCTAATCAAAGCTAAAAGTCATCCAACAAAATATTATGCAGGACTTTTTTCTTTTTAGCTAGGCTGTGTACATGGAACAAAAATATAAACACAATACTCTTGTTATTGCTCCCGTTTTTCATGAGCTGACCTAAAAGATCTAAAACTTTTTCTGTGTTCAACAAAAGGCCTATTTCTCTCAGATATTATTCACAAATCCGTCTAAATCTGTGTTAGTGAGCACTTCTCCTTCGTCCAGATAATCCATCCACCTCACAGGTGTGGCAGATCCATATGCTGATTAGACAGCAGGATTATTGCACAGGTGTGCCTCAGGCTGGCCACAATAAAAGGCCACTCTAAAATATGCAGTTTTATCACAGCACAGTGCCAAAGATGTCGCAGGTTTTGAGGGAGCGTGCAATGGTCATGCTGACTGCATGAATGTCCACCAGACCTGTTGGCCATGAATTGAATGTTCATTTCTCTACCATAAGCTGTCTCCAAGGAATTCAGAGAATTTGGCAGAACATCCAACCAGCCTCACAATCGCAGACCACATGTAACCACACCAGCCCAGGACCTCCACATCTAGCATCTTCATCTCCAGGATTGTCTGAGACCATCCACCCAGAGAGCTGCTGCAACAATCGGTTTGCATAACCAAAGAATTTCTGCTCAAACTGTCAGAAACCATTTCAGGAACATTTTTAAGTAAAATAAAATAGGGCGTACAACTCAGGATGATAAGGTACATGATGTTACATCACCAGTAAGTTGGATGGATTCCACAGAGATTCCTACAAAAAACAGAGGTGAGTGGCACGTTATGGACCACTTCCCTGGCCAGGGTCTTCATTAGTTTGAGCCATATGGTCCAAAAAAGGCAGCCAAATCTTATAGAATGTCTTTAGATTATTACTCATGTTGTATCTGATCTTCTCAATGTGAAGCACAGAGGTCAGGTCTGTCAACCATGTTTTAAAGAGAGGCACAGTCTCAGATTTCTAAAGGCTTAAAATGAGCCTTTTTGCAATCAACATCCCATACATGATAGTACGCTGGGCAGACAGATCATGAGTCCTTAGTGACAGAGAGTAACCAAATAATACAATCTCAGGCTCAGGCTTGAACACACAGTGATATATGTCAGAGTACCATTTGAATATTTCACACCAGAAACCATATAGTTTTGGACATGTCCAGAAAAGGTGTGGAAGAGAGCCATCTGCAGACTCACAACGATCACATAAAGTAGAGACAGATGGGTAAATTCTGTGTAGCTTAGTCTTTGAATAATGAAGCCTATGCATGACTTTAAATTGGATTAACTGATGTCTAACATTAATAGAATAGCTTCTAATTCTACGAAGGCCCTCATCCCAGACAGTATCATCAATCAGTAGCCCCAACTCCTCTTCCCAAGCTTTTTTTAAGGCATGAGTGACAGAGTCCACTTGCTCAGAAAAGATCCTAACAAAATTTGAAACCAGATGTCTACAATCGGGGGTCAAGCAGAAGGCTATAAATTTTGCTTTCTTCAGGTAAAGATTAAAATCTAGACACATTCTGGTGAACATAGTTGCAAATCTGCAAGTGTCTAAAAAAGTGTGTTGGTGGAAGAGAGAACTTCTCTTTTAAATGGGTAAATGAGGTAAACTGGCTATCAATGTATAAATCTTTTAAAACCACAATGCCTTTTAGTTTCCAATTATCAAAAGTTGAATCTGAAAGTGAGGGGGG
>JAPQRP010049519.1:0-13033 GCA_037367295.1 Apogon hyalosoma | reverse complement strand
TTTTCTTGATAATAACCCAAATCACTTCAGTTCTTCCATCAATATTTATGTCATTGTACTGACAAAAACAGTGCTTTGATTCATTTCATGTTTTCGTTTCTGTCAGTTTTAGTCACATGATCCACACAGGAGTTACGACTGGACTGGATAAACAGTGTTTCTGATGACTTTTGATGGTTTAGTCATTTTTTCCACAATTGTATGTATGATTTACTATAACTGTATTTAAAAGTAGAGTGAGTCGATGTGATTATACACATTTGGATAGGACGGCTCTGCGGCTCTTTCATTGTTTTTATTGATTTATGGATTCACCAGGATGGTTACTGAGCACTCAGTGACTGTCAAATGGTGGTTAGTATTACTGGGGCCTGTTACGTTTACCCACTTTACAAGAAAATTTGACAGGCGGCCATCCATCACTGTGTAAAAACAAGTAACATTGCGTAAATTAAATCCATCAGTCACATACTCTATTGGGCTGGGATTGTCCTTTGCCTTTTCAATGAACCAGCATTTCCCTGGAGTTTACCCAGGCATCATTGTATTTTTTTAAATTATTCATTCACATTTGAGTAATTTTGCTCCTTGTATAATTTACCTTGTCAATCTAAACACTTTGCCCTTTTGTTGGTTTATAATTAAAGAGGGAACACAATGGACTTTGGTTGACTTGAAACACAGGCCTTTGACAAAGACACAGTCGCTGACATTTTCCAGCCTGTGTGCTGTGACTCAGACCGGTCCTCTTAACAATAATTTCAATCACAATTTCTTCTTGTTCTTTTCCCTACACTTAGATGAATCAGACGGCTCAGATGATTTGATAAGTTGTTTTACTGCAAAGATTAATCGCTGATTGTTACATTATTGAAACTGACAAGATAAAAGTAGCCAGAGAGAGGAGAAACGAGGCAAAGTCAGAGCACCCCAGGAGGCAGAGGGAAGTCTGGCTGTGTGAACTGTCAAGTGTGCAGTAATGATAAGGTCAGCGTACACTTTTCAGGAAAATGTCACCATGTTTCCTCGTTGGTCCTCATTGCTCCCTTTGGATTCTCCCTGTGAGGGACACAGATGACCTATCAGCACCAACTGCTGGGTTAGGTACAGAGGAGCAAACAAGTTTATTCCATCTGAACACAGTTGACAGGTTGATTTTTACCACATGACAGCAGAAGGGAAACTCCTGGCTACTTAATGCAAGCACAGCAAGGGTTAAGATTAAAAGAACTTCTGAGGACTTTTGGGTTGAATGATCTGTGTAACGTCACTGTCAGACAAATTACCTGAGACGTCACAATTATTACATCATTTCATCATTGCAATCGTATAACTAACCACTTTTTTCATGATTATGATAATTGTCTCAGTTTTTGGTTACATAACGGTAAAGAGAAACACACGTCTTAGTTTTGTTCAAGTGTTAAATGCTGATAAATGGCTTCATGGGTTTAAATAATCTACTGTTAGTAGGGGTGGGCGATACGGGCAAAATAAAACCTTGATTGATACAATTTGCCAATAATGATAATCTAACAGCATCTTTTAGAATGTGAATTTCTTTTTTTGCTTTCTTGCTTTTTTTTTAAACAAAAATGCTTTAAAACTCTACTTACTTACCAGGACATCTGTCATTAGACTCAGCATTTCAGAACAACACTTCTTATTTGTTTCGAAAGTGCTTCATACATCTTCTGCAAATATGCAGGGGGGTATGTACGTGGTGTAGGGGCAGCCGTTTTATATGTGGGGGTGTGGTCCATAACTGACTTAACTAACGCTGGCGTGAAGTGAAAGTGAAACCTAACATGCTTTCAACATCCGACTCTGGCTTCTATTCCTCTATTACACGCGGGTCTTGCACCAAATTTTCACAACTTCTAACCTGTATCCACTGGAACCCCTCCACTGCTCTATATCCCACCCCACCCCCCCAAAAAAAAATGCTGGGCCACATGAATTTGTCACGTTTACCTCCCTCTTTACGGCGCCCCAGCTTGGATATAACGTTATTTTGACCTACATCAGTCTTATCCAAGCCGAACCATTTCCAGGTTAGTGATGTGGACCCACGTCTGCTCTGAAATCATCCACTGAGACGCAGACTCCTGCAGATTTCCTTCACGTGAGACAATGTTGTGTTTTGGTGTCGCCGAGTCACCATGAGACTGAATCCTGTCTGCTGATTGGCTTCTGAGGCACGCATTCGGCCAATGAGGACTTTCATGCGCCTCTCCCTTACCGTCTATGCACCGTCCATTTGTTTTCTTTTCGAGACGGTGTGAATACTGGATAATGTAAAATTGCACATCATCAAATCAACATTTATGATATTATCGTAGGTGATATATATCGCCCACCTCTAATTGTTAGGCTTGTAATAATAGTAGCTGCATCAAATGAACAGAAAAAGACAAATTATTAATCACTGCTATTTGTCTGACACATACATTTCATTATGACAGTCCAAGTTGGCGGTGGTATGAATAAGTGATCGTGGAATGATTTGTGGGATTACTCTTGAGTTAGGGCAAGCTGCGTTATTGTGCCGTTAACCCTTTAGCCTCTGATGTGTCTGTGGTAGGTGTTCTAAATGTATGATTTATTTTAAATATTCCTAAAAATTCAACCATTTGTTCATTAGGAAAATTTTCAAAAGGTGCTGATAGAATCGACCTTGTGCTTTCCTGAGCATGCTCAGTGCACCCCCTGACCACCTGTGGACCTGGGGGCAAAACACAGAGCAGTAAGTTAGACCAACTCTTTAGGGTTTTGGTTTTTTTTGTTTTTTTTACTGTTGCAGTGTTATGATTTTCCTTTTTTCTTTTTTTTTCCTTGTGTTTTTATCGAGTTTTTATTGTGTAACTGCTTTTCAGAGTTCAACCAGGTGCCAAAAAGCAGCTAAACTGATTTAGGAAAAAAAAAAAAAAGAAGCCCAAAAAAAAAAAAAAAAAACTGGGCCCAAATTCAAATCCTTGTTGTTGCTCAGTGTGTTCCAGTTCACAGTTCATATTCAGCATCCTAAATCTCTTATTGATGTACATTCTGAGTGTCTTATTTAGTAAAAACCTGCAAAACTCCATTTCTTCTCTTTATCTTTTTCTGTTCTTCCACCTGTTTTGACCCTGAAACACACATTGAAAGAAAACCACTGAAGAAAAGGAACACAAGCACATACTCACAGCGGCTTTAATGACACTTCTGCTGCCTCAAATTCCAACCGGCCTGTTTCATTGACATTATGTCTCAGAGGTTAAAGGGTTAAAGTGAGGATGAATTGCAAGGACAAAGTGAATGAGGAAAGAGGGTGAAATGAAGAGAAATGTTCTGTTAGAAAATGGAGAAGAGTCGACAAACTGTGAATGTGGGACACAGTTTGATATGTTGGATTCGGTTTGAATCATTTTGTTGTCAGACATGGGATGCAGACTGGAAACGGTAACAGACTGACTGTGCAGGAGACTTGCTTTCCAACTGTCTTGATTAGCTCTGCGTTGTGTGTAGTAAAGGAATACGGAGTGTGAGGAGACATATTCGTGTGACTGAGGAGTCTGTGTTAGTCACAGGTTTTATGTGCTGGTGCATATCTGCCTTCTACTGTGTGCCATGTGCTGAAGCTGAGAGCAAAAGTGGGTGGGAAGAGACATTTTGTCCAACGTGTGTGTGCGTGCTTACATATGCATGTGTGCATGTTGGTGGGCGTGTGTAACATAAAGCTTTAACCTTCAAGCATAACATCAATGCGGTTGTGTTTTTACAATCTGATGCAGAAACGGAGGTATTTTTAGCACTGGCATTAGAGGAGCACAACATGAAGCATTTTTCAAATAGTTTGTCACAAAGTTCTATCATTTAATGCCTTTTAATAGGAGTGATGAATACATGTTGGTACATTTTTCTTATTTGCTGTAAAATTTGGTTTATGTAGTATGGTCTCAACCACACAGTTGTAGCTAGTATCAGTTAAGTTAGGCTGATGATCTCATAACCTTAGGTCATGATTGATCATTACTTAATGTTGATCTCCTTTTCAGGGAGCTTTCCTGCGTAGTTGATCTTCACTTTACATTGCATGAGTGTCAGTGAATTAGGGTATTTTACACACTGTGTGCTCTATGCATTGTTAGCATTAACATTTTTAGGCTAACAAGTTTTATCCATGTATATCAGACCTGGGCATTGTACAGCCTGCGGGCCACATGCAACCCGATAGCTGACCCTGTCTGGCCCGCATGAGGTCAGCGACGAATTAAAAGTTAATGCAAATATATATTATTGTAATAGATGCAACCAATACAATTGCACTGCTTTTATTTTGAAGGATCTACTAAATTAATGTTTTTTTTCACACATACTTTCTGTACTTAGCATAAGGCTAATGCACTGATTGGTCTGTGAGTTTCAGCCCATGAAGATGTCAGCTAATGCCAAAAAAAGAAAGATTGATTCAGAATGCAGAATTTTCACCAAGACATGAACCTCTAAATGTTTCTTCACTGAAGTCTGAGGTAAAGAAAAAGAAAAGGAACAGAGATATGCAGACAAACAAAGCTGGATGCATTTATTGTTTTTCATGTAAAATTAATGTGGAGTTTGTTTTGCACAGTTTTGAAAATGCTTTTGTGACTATTCATTAAATAGTTGTAGTCTGTAGTCCACACTTTCATTGCATCATGGTATCATTTCATTTACTGTTTTTATACAGATATATATTGAGCAGAGCTGCAGGTGAATTGATCCGGCCCTTAACAACTGTCAGAGTTTCTCATGTGGCCCCATAAGAAAATAAATTGCCCACCCCGATCAACAGTGATTCTTTAGCATAGTTCTGCTCCAGTGTGTCCAGTGTACAACTACATCAACTCGGTTGCATATTGTTTCGTTATGCTGCTGCTAAAAAATAATGACAGATGGAATGACAACTTCAGATTATTACAGATTTATTTAGCTACTGAGCTGCTCGTCCGACTTCTGAACTCTCGTGCAGTAAGTTTCATTCACCTAGATGCAAGAGTTACGTCAGAGTGCAAAAACATATTTTTGGTTTATTATAAATTTACAGTCTGACAACTTAGGCCTCTCTAGTCTGTGTAATTCATAGAAAACACTGCACTGGTAAGATATACATTTAAGAAAATGAAAATTTCATCAGTTATTGTCAAAATGCTAAAATAATATGGTCCAAAATGATCCCTCTTAAAACAAATAGTTTGGTAATAGTAGTTTGACGTGTTTTTTTTTTTTTTTTTTTTTAATATCCAGATCACCCCAAGACAATTACATAATTACTGTGCATTCACTTATTACTTTCAGTCAGCTGTTTTCTAGTTGCTTTAAAAGCATTCTCAATTTAATTCAGCACAGATTTGTCAGCATTAAATGCCATCCAGCCACTCATCGTGTTTCTGTTTTCTCGTAGGTTTTTATTAAAAAAAAAAAAAAAGAAGCAATCCACTCCTTTACATCAAGTGAAAGTGTTAATTATGACCATAATTAGTGAGCTAAAACTGGTCCTGTGTCAAAGTCGGAATCTCACAGTCAACAGAGTGTGCCATGACTCTGTTGTAGTGTTAAGAATTTGTTTCTTAACACACATTTCTGAATTTGTGTAACTCACATCATAGCAGGCAGTGAGAAAGCATGAGAATGCAGGTATACAGGGTACGGCGAGTGGAGGAGAGAACAGAGCAGGCATAGGAATGGAGTATAAACACGCAGAGAGAGACAAAAGAGAGTGGAGCTGTTTGGAAAAGAGAGAGTGAGTGGGAGTCAGGTCTTGTGGAAAGCCCCGCTATAAAAGATTGATGTGTCGAGGTTGGATTGAGTGGCGCCGCAGGGGAGACTAGAACAGAGGGAGAAGGAGAGAGTCGAGGCGGGGGGGGGTTTCATTAGCAAGAACACGAATGATTGAGCGCAGGATTTATTGAACAGAAGAGAGGATGCGAGCAACAGAAAGTGGCAGAGAGAATGATGGCTTTCACGTCTCAGAACAAGAACAGACATGTGTAAAGACAGATAAGAGGAGCGATAGGAAAGGTGAGAAGACGGATAAACGTGGAGAAAGAAGGTGCAACAGTGAGTCTGTGTTGTGTGGAGGGAGATTGAACGAGTCCTTAAATGGGTCGGTGTTCAAGGAAGCACACGGAGATGAGGAACATAAAAAAGAAACTGCCACAGGCGCTGCGTTTGCCGGAGGCCTTTGAAGGAGAACTCTGGCCTATATTTTCACACGTCATAGTCTGATACTAGTCATCTTTATCTGCAAAATTAAGGGAGTTATGGGTGAAAATTGGGTATTTTGAAAATCATGACCTTGAGTTTGACCTTTCAGGGTCATCGAAGGTCAACAAAATTGGTACCAAATTAAAGTAACTCCGAAACCGGAAGTGATAGAAGAAAAACTAAAAGAACAGTATTTCCTACTTTTCCAAGCTGAAGCGAAAACTGAGTATCTTGAAAATCATGATCTTGCGTTTGACTTTTTTAGGTCATTCAAGATCAACAAAAATTGGTACCAAATGAAAAGTCATATCCAACTTCCCTTAAGTTGATCGTACAAAGTTAGTTGATATCCGTCTTAGTTTTCAAGATAGAAGCCGTTTTATGAATATGCAAATGAAGCGCTTGACCCCAGCTTTGGCCTAGATCTCAGCTGTACTTTGGCCTACTATTGCCAAAAACGAATCAAGCTGACAAGGCACGGCAAATGATTTGGTCATGGTTTGATATCAATAATGCTTGAAATGTGACCGCGAGAGTGCAAACACAGACATACAAACTGACCAATTTGTTTTCCGTCCGCCAAGCAATAACTAAAAAATAGAAAAACTGAATTTTTCAGTTGCTTCATTTCCAGGAAACAGCCTGTGACAACGGTACATGTTGGTGGAGGATAGTGCAGCACAATAAGGGACAAACTGACATTGCAGTTTGTTTTAACCCTGCGATCTATATGAAAAAATCCTCAGGAGGATCTAACAGCTGTGTGGTGTCGACGTAAATGGTCAAATAAATCAGTTGTGTTTCCTCTGGTTGTGTCGACACAGAACACGTGTTTCAGTTTCATCCTTCTTGTTGCCGAAATAATTCCAGATAACTGACGCTGCTTTTCTTTTTGGCACCGGGTCTTCGTTTTCAGTGATTTTCTCTTGTTCGTTGCTCATTTTTCAATGTTGTTACCAGCGACTCACTCCATGCGCAGGGGCGTGGTCTGCTTCAGCAAACTGATAAAGGATTGTGATTGGTGGATGGCTGTGCGCAGTGTGTGTCAGGTACCCAGGTTGAAATTAGATGAGAACACATTGAGTTCATTTGCCTCCTATGTTGCAGGACCTGCGATAGGACTATTTTGCACACGTACATTGCGACAACGATGCTCAAACGACATATTGTGCAGCTCTAGTGGAGGATGTTTTCATTGTTGACCGACTGGGTTGCTCAGCAAGTTCATGGGATTTCTAATAGATTTAGTGAAGCTCTCTTGCTGGCTGCTGAGCAACTCTAATCCTGATCCTGGCTCGCAAAGTTGTTACTCAGTGATGGGAAAAAAGCATCCCTGACACCATCACACTGCACCTGCTGGTCTGATTTATGTAGTATTTTTCCTACTACTTTCAATGGCAGTGACATTTTTCAACAGGTGTGCTGTTAACTGTCCACTCCAAACACGTTTTAATATAGTTTCTTTTTTTTTTTTTTTTTTTTAGCAATTTAACAGTCTCAACATAACTCATAGTTTCATGTTGTGCACTCAAAAAGACACTGCTGTAATGATATTCATGAATGTTAATGTCGGTGTTGTTTCTAAAGCGGTATGTTGAAACGTCACTTCCCTTCTCAGGTACGATTCTCGCTGTAGCTGCCACTTCCTCTAACAGTTCTCTTGTGTGCTTCCTCAGAACGTCGCGAGCTGCATCGGTCCTGCTCTCCGACCCCTGTTTCCAGCTCCACTCCATCCAGCATCTGTTAGGAGAGGGAGGCGAGTCGTCCACGTCCTCAGCGGTGCTGACCTCCAGTGCACTTCCAGTTGTGGGCTCTTTGGGATCGTCTGTGGCCCCCACGATTCCTTCGGCCTCTGGGACCTCATCAGAACGCAAGCACTTCTCGCTGCATGCATGTGAGTGATAGGTGAAACTCATTCTCTAATAAGCACAGGAAATACACCAGAAAACTACTCAGTCAGTCATGCTTCATGTATTCACTCATGGCTTAGTCCTCGAGGGGGTGACGGATGCACGGCTGACGTATACAGACCATTCACAGCTACAGACATTTGACACAATTAACCCACACAGACACAGGGAGAACAAGCGAACGCACACAGAACAGCCCACTAAGTCATAATTCAAATATTAAAATACTCTGTATGCAGTGTATTGAGATAAAAAGTTACATCAACAATAAAAAAAAAAAACCTTTTTATTTGTTATGGAGAGGTCAAAAAGACTATAACAAAGAAATAAATGTGACACCATTGCCACGTGTGTGGTTTTGTTTTTGCTAAATACATCTCAAATAGCTGTTCAGGAAGTTACTATAATAGTCAAGTAGTAAAAAACAACTGTACTATCCTGTATTTTGGTTTCATCTACATCTCTTCCTATTACTGTTTGTTGAAATTTGACATCAACAGGGAATTTGTGAAACACTTAAGGGATCCTGAAAACTTAGAAATCTCTGTCAATGTAAAAGGCAAAATGTGTGGAGCGCCAACAGATTTTTCTTAGTTTCCTTTGTTTAACCTTCCTCTTGTGTTCACTTGCTGCTCCCATCTCTTATGTTAACGGGTCGGTTTTGACCCGTGTTTTAAATCAGCTGTAAAATACACTAAAACTATTGTCTATCATCCAATTTGTTTGTCATCTCTTGATTACTTTATTAGGCTTCGTTGTCCATGAAAATATTGGTGTGGGCCTCTGGGTGTTGTTTTTTTTTGTCAGTTTACCCCTCCATGTGCACTCTGTCAGTCACCAACTCTGTACTGAACTGACCTCACATGTGTGGACATGCCCGTCTGTGCTTGTGTTGTTTGTGTGCAGGTAAACTGGAGAACAAGGCCAAATGAGAATCCACTAAAGCTCACATGATTGGGAGAGGAGCTGGCATCAGTGTGTTGGCTGACAGTGCACTTATTCTCTAATTATTGTTTTATAATCGCATTTTATAACTGGGTGAAACTGACCCTAACAACACAAAGGTCATAATTTCAACCAGAGCATTTCATAATTTATCCGTCCATCTGTCCGTCCATCCATTTTCTACCACTTATCTTTGAGAGGACATGCTCAAAACTCATAGGACTGTAACTGAGTGACCTGTCTTCATTGTGGAAGAGGCATGTGGTCAGGAAAGCAAGAACATTATTGGACATCCTGACCACATCTTTTCTCAGCACTTTGTGCTGATGCCCTCAGGGCGGCGCTATTATGCCCCTCTGAGGAAAACTAATCGCTTTTCAAATTCATTCTTCCCCTCAGCTATGTCAATCCTAAATCAGCAATTTACTGATTGAGGAGTCAACGCCACTGACAACCTGGATGTACCTGAATGTATCTGAATGTATTGTGTGTTTGTGTGTATGAAATGTGTTTGCGGTACACGCTGTGAACTGTAAACTGAGTTGCCCGTATGGGATAAATAACGTTTTCTTGACCTGACGTGGCTTGACTGATCTGAGGCTGGGGCTGGGTCATAGAGGTAACAGTCTAAGCAGGGATGCCCAGACTTCCCTCTCCCAGACTCCTCCTCCAGCTCTTCCAGGGGACCCTGAGGCGTTCCTAGTCCAGCCCACAGACATAGTCTCTGCAGTGTGCCCTAGGTCCTCCAAGGCCTCCTCCTGGGGGGACATGCCCAGAACACCTCCCCAGGGAGGCGTCCAGGAGGCATCTGAAACAGATGCCTGATCCACCTCAGCTGGTCCCTCTGGATATGGAGGAGCAGCGGCTGGACTCCAGCTCCTCCCTGGTGACTGAGCTCCTCCCTCTATCCCTAAGGGTGCGCTCAGCCACTCTACGGAGGAAACTCATTTCGGCCGCTTGTATCTGGGATCTTGTCCTTTGGGTCATAACCATAGGTGAGGGGAGGAACGTAGACTGACCAGTAAATGGAGAGCTTCGCCTTTCGGTTCAGCTCCTTCACCATGACAGACCGATACAACGTCCGCATCACTGCAGCCACTGCACCGACCCACCTGTCAGTCTCGCTCTCCATCCTTCCCCCACTCGTGAACAAGACCCTGAAACACTTAAACTCCTCCACTTGGGGCAAAGACTCCCCACAGACCCGGAGAGGGCAGACCACCTTTTTCCGGTCGAGAACCATGGCCTCGGATTTGTTTTTGTATTTTGTTGAAATAGATGTTCCTGACAAAGTCAAAAAGTCTTGCTGCAATAAACAAATTTTATGTGGTTCTCTTATGCATTTCAAACCTAAAATGGGTCGTGCCCACGCTAACACAAGGAAGGTTAAGTTAAAGACCTGTATCTGTCATTACACTGAGTGGATGAAACTGTTCCCCTGGCTGTTATACTCTTCTGACTAATGTTCACATCAGGGCTGAGCAAAATAGTAAAAATATGAGGGGATATTTTTTTCCTATATTGATCAATATCAGTATTTATCACACTCCATAGTGTGAGAATGCTGCCAGTCAGAAGAGTATACTTGCCTGGGGAAGTATTTTCATCCCCTTGTGTAATGACAGATGTAGTTCTGTAACTTAATCAAATATAACTATGAAAAATCTTTTGGTGCTCCACACATTTTGTCTTTTAAAAAGATGGAGATTTCAGAGTTTTAGAGGTCCCTTAAGTTTTTCACAAATTCCCTGTTGCTGTCAAATTTCAACACAGAGGTAGATTATCTTGTACACGAGACCAAAATACACTGCAGACTCTTTTTTTACATTACAGACGAGTTGTTTTTACTACTTGACTATCATAGTACCTTGCTGAACAGTTATTTGAGATTCATTCACCAAACACAAAATCTACACGTAGCAATGATGTCACATTTATTTCTTTTTTGTTATAGCTTTTTTGACCCTCTTCATAACAAATAAAAAAGTTGATCACTGTTGTTGATGTAACTTTTTATCTCAGTCCTGTTTTCAGATTTTCAGCCCTAGTTCACAAATATACAAACATATATTCAAGTTCATTCCAGAATTCACCAAAATAGGAGACTGGAGCTCAGACTGAAAATGTGGAAAAGTGTCAATATATGAAAGAAACATTAGTGTGCTATTGGATCTGTATAATGTCGGTAAAATTGAAGTACTCTGGGATGAGGCCATAAAGCAGTAACACTCACTGTGCGACTGCTGAAGTCAGTGATTTAAGGAGCATATCAAGACAGTCACAGAACTCAATATATCATCTCTATTTCCATATACAATAGCATCTTCTTTCAAAGTGAAGCACTTGGAAGTTTGGCTAACTCACTGTCTTGGAAACAGGCCCGTTATGTTCTTAATGTGATTTAGACTACATTTTAATTTGGTTAAGGGCTGCAGTGGCATCTATCATGGTTGCTGTGGTCTGCTTGTACAAGAAATTGTCTTGTATTGCATACACATCAAATAGACGTGCACAGTTAGCAATGAACTGTAGCTTTATCAGGCTTTGTGGCTTTTGCTGATATTCTGTCCCACATTACATGTGTGTTACAGTTCAGACTTTGATTGATTTAGTGTTTCTGCAGAATCAGTACTTACTTTGCACTTCAGGCAGCTCCAGGCCACATACAGTGCAAAGTCATTTTCTGCTGTGTTAGATTTTTTCAGGTGGTGGTTGATGTGAAGTAGACAAATCACTGAAGTGCATTAACATAGGGCTGAATCCACAAAGAACGGGTTGTGTTCCAGGTTATGGATCTATTCACAAAAGATTTTTATGCTAATGATATGCTGGCACAAACATGCTTCTAAACTTTTACACCTGAGTGAAATTTACCCTTGTTTGCATTGGAGTTTCCAGTGTTTCAAGTGCTTCTCTGTACTTTAGCACATATAGTCTTATTAGGCCGTATGCATTTACAGGGTTTCTGTGGGTCATTAAAAGTCATTAAATAGATTTTGTGAAAATGAAGGTCTTAAATGGCATTAAAAAAAGCATTAAATTCGATGTCCAGAGGCATTAAAAAAATGAAATACACTCGATGGAAAAAAAAGCATTGTTATTCACAATTTATTTGGATTATATAAACATTTAATAATTTTGATCATTAGTATAGTGTGATGATTGGCAGGCTGAACCCTTTAATTGGCTATTATTTGTGACAGATACATGAAGTCACAACACCAGATGCTTGGAATGCAACATGCTGTGAGCGTGCTCATGCTGTGGCGAAAGAGTGGAAGGAATATTAGCAAATGGGGGAAAAATGGGAAAATACAAGTTTCAGCAGAAGTGGTAGGAGGACAAATTAAATTATTCAGAACCTGGTTAAAGCCCGTCAACAGTAAACTTATATGTATGTATGTATGTATATATATATATATATATATATATACATACATACATACATGTATAAACTGTATCTGCAGTTGGACATGGGCATTAAATGTGTTTAAAGTGGCATTAAAAAGCATTAAATTAGATTTGCTGATACCTGCAGTTATTCTCCTCCCAGTGTTCTTGACCACAGTACTGATGAAGATCTGGAAATGGTTCCCGAGTACCTTCAATGGCAGCTCACTGCTCCTAATGTGTGCTATGTGCCAGTGTTAAGTGCTAATGCTAGGTACTTTGAATCAAGAGGAGTACAATACAGTGATTTTCCTTACAGTGATAATAAAGTGAGTTGACCTTTTTTAACCTTTAACCTTAAAGCTGTGTATGACATCCGTCACCGATTTTTCATCACATCGGTAAAACCCGAGTGATCACCTAAGTATCACCAATCCATTAGTCTTTCCGTGATTACGTACCCCAATCACTTCCCTCACAGTGGACAACTTCAGTGTGCTCCACCACAAACAGTCCATTTGTTTAGATACCGAACCTAACAAAACTGTCACTCGGGTTTCTGTGGG
>JAPQRP010049518.1:0-13033 GCA_037367295.1 Apogon hyalosoma | reverse complement strand
TAATATATGTTTCTATCTGGTTTATATATGTTTCTATCTGGTTTATATATGTTTCTATCTGGTTTACTGTTGTTGAGTTGGTTTATATATGTTTCTATCTGGTTTACTGTTGTTGAGTTGGTTTATATATGTTTCTATCTGGTTTACAGTTGTTTAGTTGGTTTATATATGTTTCTATCTGGTTTATATATGTTTCTATCTGGTTTACTGTTGTTTAGCTGGTTTATATATGTTTCTATCTGGTTTATATATGTTTCTATCTGGTTTACTGTTGTTGAGATGGTTTCTATCGGGATTACTGCTGGCTGCTTCATGTTTCGGGGGAGGGCAAATACATATCTCGCCTAGGGCAGCAAAATACCTGGAACTGGCCCTGAGTCCAAATGCTGATGTTGCGCACATTGGGAATAGAAAAAAATGCAGCTCTTAACGGCACTACTCATCTTGTGAGCAGCGTATACAAAATAGGCACATGAGCAAATCATTTTCTGGAAATTACACCACGTGTTTGGATCGTGTGTTTTTAATGGCACTAAGTATATAATGCTGCCTTACAGTCAAAGGTCACACACATTCAACATTAGTTTTCCTTGGTCTTTACTTTCTGACATTTTTACTCCCTGAATTTTTTCACTGTACTACAGATGAATGTACTGTAGATGGTGAAAGACTCAAACTCTTTGAAATTCTGTTCACTATTAATGGATGAACTGATTAGATTTTGGTGGCCAAAGGTCGAAGGTCTAGGTTGTTGGAACATTAGAAAACACCATTTTTGGTCAAACTGGAGATAACTCAGAGAACTGCATGGACAGGTTATGATGGAGAATAGTGGACACATTGGATTGAACTTCTGGATTGTGTGTCTTTATCATGAGCCTTTGAACTAACAAGGTGTTCAAATATACTCAAATCTAAATCCTTAAGTTTCTGACAAAAAAAGACACTTGTATCAGCCATAGACAGAGTTTGTTTCAATGCAGCTATGTTTCTGTCCCACCTTGACATTCATCATCTTCACCTATAGTTACTCCCACACTGTTCAAGCAAGACAACAAGTAAAGAAATTATCATATCAAGCATTTACATGATATTTTCCAAATGATCAGTTTTCACAGGTTTACACCACCTTTTCATTCTGAGTCAAGTTGGACTAGAACAGTATGTTCTGACTAAATTGGTTACATGAGGCATTGTTACTCTGATTATTAGTGAAACATAAATATTATTAGTGGATGGAGGAACTGATGTCATCCAATGGTTTCTTAACTGCAGTTTCAAAGACAAGTTAGGAGATGTTGAGTTGTTGATGATGTGGCTGTCACCATGAAGTGAACATATGTGGACATCTGATCTGGTTAATGGAGGAAAAATTAATAGATGGACCCCCAGATCACTTATTCTAAATAAAATGGATGAGACCAGAATGAGTCAAGGGGAAAAAATGTTGGCATAATATTTTTCGAAATAAGTTAAATGTGTCTTTCCTTAGAAAAATAAGTGCAATTTTAACAGTATTATTCCTCAGTTTATAATTTACACTCGGGTGACCATATTTTGATTCCAAAAAAGAGGACACTCAGCTCCACCTCAAAATACTTCAATGGTCACATGCTCCATAAGTACCGTAGTATTCTGGGCAAAGCGCCTATAAACCTGGAGAATGGATTTCAGTGAAACAGGCTGCTTTGAATTATTTTATTATCTTGGCTGTAGAAGTGTCATAAAAGCTGCTGTGTTGATGTGTTTTTGTCCTTCTTTTCAGGAGTACTTCTACTTTCAAGACCTGGCAAGATCAGGTTTTGCTTTAATGTGTGTTTTAGGTGTTATAACAGGGTGGAATAACAGACAGAAACAAAAAACAGACTTGTATTTTTACAGGTTTTTATGGAATAAGGCATTCAGAATGTACAGTCTGGAGGCGAACGTTAATGGGCTGAGTCTAACCGGGGACCGGCAGAGTGGAACCGGGCCACAGTAAGAACCAGAACGACCTTAGTAGTGTCACAGCTGGGCCTGGTTCTCCCGTCCTGTCCTGGCAGTTCTGTTGACCTGGATCCTGCCCCCCACCCCCCACCTCCATGGCTGTGAATGGACTTGTCCACAGGCTGCCTGTAAACCCATTGTAATTTTAAAAACAACTAATAACTCCAAAAGTACTGATCGTTTCAATAAGCTGTTTTGGCCTGTGTGATTCTTGACTCAAAATACATAAGTACTGCAAAAGGCAAACACTAGATCTGTCCAGTTTATCAGTTATAAAGCAGATACACATACATGCACGCACACAGAGGTCACTTGGTTTTTATAACATAAGTGTGGAAAAACCTTAAACACAGTAATAGGAAATAAACTTGTGTCTACAAGTCAGCCTAAGCATTTCACTAATGGCTGTTGTAGAGAATATGAATGAAGTAGCCAATGAATTTAATTCTTTTTTTGTAAATATTGGACCGAATCTTGCAAACTCAACAGAGAAACAGGATGGACAAATAAACACTGGTTGGAATAAAGAAAATAAAGGGACTCAATCCATGTTCCTTAATGAGGTGAGTGATGAGGACATGAGATCTGTGATCACAAAATGTCAAAACAAGACTTCTACCGACAGTGATGGAACTGACATGATTATTGTGAAAAAGACTGACTTTATTCACAAAGCACTTAAGTCTTAAGTATTTTTAATCTTTCCTTTTGCAAAGGAGTTTTTGCAGACAGAATGAAGATGGCAAAGGTCATTCCACTTAAAGCAGGAAACAAACAGAAAGTTACCAATTACAAACCAGTATATTTGCTGTCACAATATTGCAAAGTACTCCAAAAAATATTTCTACAAAAACTGGATTCTTTTATTGAGAAGAATAGTTTGTTAAATTCCAGTCAATATGACTTTAGAGGGAATTGTTCTGTACTGATAACAATAGCTGTCGTAAAGATAGGTGGGGTTGATGGTATGTTACATTGCTGTAAAGTGATTTGTCACAAACGGGTGCGATGCTGGTGAAGTAAAAGACACCAACTACAATGTCACTTGTGAGACTCTTATTTTCTACATTAAAAACAATACATGGTACCAGGAATTATCAACCACACGATAAGGACATACTACGACAATGGAGGGAATAAAACCGCCCAGTAATCTGCAGCTGGAGGGGAATGTGGATGAAAATTGGAGGTCCTTCAAGCAACATTTGCTTCTCTATCTCACGGCAATTGGCACCTCGTCAAACTCTGGAGAACGTAATGTAGCTTTGTTGCTGACAGTGGCTGGCCCACAGGCTATTGAGGTGTTTAACATGTTCACGTTTGTGGATGATGAGGATAAAGAGGATCTCGAAGTTTTCGATGAATACCGCACACCCCGAAAAAATGGAGTCCATGAGAGGTACGTGTTTCTCTCCCGTGTGCAAAAACTGGGGGAGTCCTTTGGTGTTTTTTTTAACTGACTTGAAGACCAAGGCACAAACATGCAACTTTGGAGGACTTAAGGATTCAATAATATGTGATCAAGTCGTGTTTGGTATATATGACAGGTGTGTGAGAGAAAAAATGCTGAGAGACAGTGACCTAACTTTGGAGGGCGCCATGAAACTGTGTCATGCAAGTGAACTTTCCACCATGCACACAAAAATGTTAGGACAGAGTAACACTGCAGCAACTGGCACAAATACACTAGCAATGGGTACGAGTACGGTGGTACTGGAGAACATGTCGATAGACTTTGTGAACAGAAAGGACACAAGAGGGTGTGCGGAACCCAGGAATATGATGGCATATGCGTGCAGATGGTGTGGTAACAGGCATGCAGCCTGACAGGGTCCAGCATGTGGTAAAACTTGTGCTAAATGTAAAGGCAGGAACCACTTTGCTAAAATGTGCTTTTGGGGGGACAATACTGAAAGTAAACAGACAGTCCATGCTGTTGAAACAGAAGAAGCACTGTTCATTGGAACGGTACAAAGTGAATCAAGACAGGCTGTGGATGGAACAACTGATGTGCATGCAGTAGAGCTGCAGAGTGAAGTTTGGATAGCTCCTACTGGTAAACAACACTATAGTTCCTTTTAAGCTCGACACAGGGGCTAAGGCAAACCTAATAAACTGGAGTGATGCACAGAATCTCAAGGTGACACCCAAGATATTAAACAGAACAGTGGCTTTGAAGGCATATAATGGACAGAGCATAGAGATGAAAGGAACATGCAGGCTGACAATTAAGCACAAGAACCGTTTTCATCATGTGATGTTTACTGTAGTACCTGATGGACACGAGACATTATTAGGGGATAAAGCATGTGTGGATATGGGCTTGGTTAAGCGAGTCTACGCTACCAATGAAAGAGCGAATGTGCAAAGTGCCCCGCTAAGCAGTACAGCTTTGTCTCATGACACCATAGTACATAAATATGCAGATGTATTTCAGGATTTTGGAGTACTGTCTTTCACATACTCAATCAAACTGAGAGAGGATGCACAACCTGTGATTCACGCACCCAGAAGAGTTCCAGTGGCTCTCCACGACAGACTGAAGGCAGAACTAGACCGCATGGAGAGCCTGGGTGTCATTAAGAGGGTAGAAGAGCCCACTGACTGGGTAAATTCTATGGTCTGTGTCAACTCAAAGAAAAATGACAAACTTCATGTTTGTATGGATCCAAAGAACCTTAATGCTAACATTAAAAGAGAACACTATCAGATACCTAAAAGATAGGAGATAATTAGTGAAATGACAGGAGCAAAATACTTTTCTAAGATGGATGCCTCACACGGTTTCTGGCAACTTAAGATTGATAGAGTGCAAAGGTGCGCACCTTTAATACTCCATTTGGCAGGTACTGCTACCAATGTTTGCCCTTTGGAATAAGTTCCGCTCCTGAAATCTTCCACTGTGCAATGGAACAAATTCTTGAGGGGTTGGATGGTGTTTGGGTATATGTGGATGACCTAATTGTGTGGAGCTCCACACAGAAAGAGCATGATGTCAGACTGGAGAAGACACTCGGGAGAATACGGGAGTATGGACTAAAATTAAACAAAGACAAGTGTCAGTTCAGTGTCAGTGAAATCAAGTTCCTGGGAGACAAAATCACCGCAGCTGGAGTTCAACCAGATGAGGTTAAAGTAAAAGCAATACATGACATGGAGAAGCCAAAGGACAGGAAAGGAGTACAGAGGGCCCTTGGAATGCTGAACTATCTGGGGAAATTTGTGCCAAATTTAGCCATGAAAACTGCAAATCTGAGGAAGCTATTACATCATGAGACTGAGTTCCAGTGGGCACATGAACGTGACACAGAATGGAAGGAACTGCTAAGTGCTCTAGCAAGAGAACCCCTACTCAAGTTTTTCTGCCCTGAAAAGAAAACAAAAGTTTCTACAGATGCTTCAAAAGATGGTCTGGGGGCTGTCTTCCTGCAAGAGGATGAGGGAGCATGGCATCCGGTAGCATATGCATCACATTTAATGACACCTACTGAGTGCAGATATGCACAAATTGAAAAGGAGTGTCTTGGGTTGGCTTTTGGGTGTGAAAAATTTCATACTTACATTTATGGACTTCCTAAGGTTATTCTTGAAACAGAACACAAGCCATTGCTCAGGACTGCAAAAAAGAACTTTTGTGACATGTCACCATGGATACAGAGACTAATGATGAAACTGCAGCATTATGATTATGAACTCACATATGTGCCAGGAACACAAATGTTTATTGCAGATACGCTGTCCAGAGCTGCACCAAATGTCATACACAACACTGAGTCAGACGAGGATGTGGCTTTTCATGTGGACATGGTCTATGCAGCGTTGCTGGCCACACCTGAACAGCTGTCAAAGATAGCCACAGAGTCAGCAAAGGACCCCGTTCTGAAGAAGGTGATGAGAAATCTAAAAGAAGGGTGGAAGAAGGGGTCATGCACGCAGTATTATCACATTCAGTCAGAGCTTACTGTGGTGGATGGGCTTCTGCTTAAATGTGACAGGATTGTCGTGCCCACATCCATGTGTAGAGAAATGCTTACTAGGATACACGAAGGGCACCTGGGTGCAGAGAAATCCAAAAGGAGAGCATGCGAGGCCCTTTACTGGCCAAATATGAACTCTGAGATTGACCAGCTAGTCAGTGAGTGTGCTACATGTCAGGAGCATCATTACAAGCAAACAAAGGAACCCCTCATTACCACAGAGCTCCCATCACAGCCTTGGGAGAAGGTGGGAACTGATATATTTCACTATGAGGGCAAGGACTATTTGTTAGTATAGATTACTATTCAAATTATCCCGAAACATATCTATTACTCAACACCACATCAAGAGCTGTGATAAGTCAGCTGAAGGCAATTTTTTCCAGACAGGGCATCCCACTAACTCTGGCTTCTGACAATGGCCCTGCCTCTGCCAGTCATGAGTTTAAGGTGTTTGCTTCAGAGTATGATTTAATCATATGACCTCAAGTCCTTTTTATCCACAGGCCAATGGAAAGGCAGAAAAAGGGGTACAGATTGTGAAAAGACTATTAAAGAAAGCAGCGTATAGCAATAGTGATCCATACCTGGCCCTGATGTCATATGGAGCAGCCCCGCTGGAAAGTGGCAAGTCACCAGCTGAGCTGTTACTGGGTCGCAAGATCCGTACTTGACTGCCCAGTCACATCACACGCACAGCTGAATACAGAGATGAGGTGTGGGCAGAGAAAGCCAGAAGACTACAACAAAAAACAAAAAGCATGTCATGATCGCACAGCCACTGCTTTAGTGCCTCCACAGGAGAAAGATGTAGTTCGCAGGAAGGACCAGGTCATGGGAGAGAAGAGCTGTCATTTTGCAACAGGTTGCTCCCAGGTCATATAATGTCATGACAGAGAATGGTGATGTCTTTCACAGAAACAGAAGGCATCTGTTGAAAACCAGAGACATAGCAACCACAGGTGGACAGAGAGGATGATCTGAGGTTGGAGAACAGGCTAAGCGAACAGGGGATGAGCGCAAGAGCACAAAGAGATGAAGGACTCGATCGTGACAATGTAACAGAAGTCCCATGCCATGCAGATGAGATGGAAAGTGACACATTCGAGATGATGCAGCATTTGGTTCAGCTATGCAGATCAGGGCGGACCAGAAAGCCTGCGGTTAAGATGGACCTGTAGCTGTGGACTGCAGAGACTGTAAGTCAGTGACTCTAAAGGTGTAGTTTATCTTGTTTCTTTCTATATGCCTATTGTTGTTGTTCTTCTTATGACAAGTTCTGTTGTTTATGTTTGCCTTCATGGAGGGGGAAGATGTACTGAAAACAATAGCCGTTGTAAAGATAGGTGAGGTTGATGGTACGTTACATTGCTGTAAAGTGATTTGTCACAGACGTGCGCAGTGCTGGTGAAGTAAAAGACACCAACTACAATGTCACTTGTGAGACTCTTATTTTCTACAAAAAACAATACACATTCTACAGCTCTAGGATTGATGAACATAATAGAAGAAATCACAAATGCAACAGATAACAAAACATACACAATAGGAGTTTTTATTGATTTAAGGAAAGCATTTGATATGTTAGAGAAAAGGAGTTGTTTTAGATTGATTAAATTATTTATACAACAGACAACAGTGGGTCAGATCTACTAATGGTTTGTGTGTACAAAAATGTGTGCAAACTCATTGCACACGCAAAAAAAATTTCAAACTGCTTTACTAACAGTGTGCATTAATGGTTGCGTCTTTCAAAGTTGCAAAATAGCGCATCTGCATCCAGTTCGTATGTTTGTCACATTGAATATGCAATATGGGGTGTTTACACACAATTGTGCATGTGCTGGGAGGAGAAAATGTAAATATATTAATTTAGCACACACAAAGTGATTTATCAAACCCCAAAGCAATTTTGCTGATAGAAACTGTGTCTATATTAACACGTCTCAAAGGGAGGGGCAAATGGTTTAGCTGCATAATTGCACACATGGAAGTGGTGATTGTCGCAAGAAGGAGACAGCGAAACGATGAAACAAGATGCAGAGAACGCATTTTTCACCCTCGTGAACATTTTTGGAATGACGGAAGAAAAAATAATTGCGACGTATGCACGTAGTTTGCCACACACTTATTAGGAGCATTTTAAGGTGACAAAAGAAAAGTGTAAAAATGCCACATTGCACCGTATAGCTTTAAGGTGTTGCGATTGAAAAGGTTTCAGAAATTAGTTTTTTGGGTGTAATAGTGGATGATGTACTAACATGGAAACCACATATTGCTTATGCAAAAAAAAGAAAGGTGTCTAAAAATATTTCTGTATTGAATAAAGCAAAATATGCATTAGATTATAAAGCAATGAGAATTTTATATTGTTCACTTATTCTGCCATATTTGAGTTTTTGTTTTGAAGTATGGGCCAACACATATGAGTAACACAAAGCTATTGTTTTTATAACAGAAAAGAGCAATAAGAATAATGTACAATGTTATTTTTCAGGGAACATACAAATGAGTTGTTTATTAAATCAGGATTGTTAAAGTTTACAGAGTTTGTTGAATTAAGAACATTGTTGGTTGTGTTTTAGAACGAGAAACAGACTTTTGCTGCAAATTTGCAGAGGTGACTTGTTTTAGTATCACAGGATGAACAAATAGTGACAGGCACAACAAAGCCCGCCCCTTGCAAATGTTTTACCAGATTTGCCCTATCTCTTATCACTGCGAAAACACATTTTTGGTGACCTTGACCTACATTCACCAACATTTAATGGGATCTATTCTGGACCACTCCTGAAAATTTCATGGAAATTGGTCCAGTAGTTTTTGCGTAAAGTTGCTGACAGACACACAAACAAAACTCCTGCCAAGTTCCCCTTTAAGTGGCTCCTCTGCTCAGGTGCGGTGCTGGGACATTCTGCTCCACAGACTCACCATGGCCTCTGACTGGCTTCACTCTCAGGTTTCTGTTGTTAACCATGTTCGTGTTTATTTTCTGTTTAATAAATCCCTTTACTCCTTCAGCACCATGTGATTGAATCCATTCAGTCTTTCACTCCACCATGACAGTTTTAAGAAGGGAGCAGGTATTCGAAGTTTTCTTCATCCTGCTCCATTCCAATCATTTAGATTGGAATGGAACGGATGAATGAATTAATAAAAATAACAAACATTGTCTTCCCGCGAGACTGACGACACCAAAGAAGACGTCTGTATTTCAAATTTGTTCTGTTTTTTTTTTTTTTTCTTGGCGCATTTCTGCCTGAGTGTTGAGCACCGCCCACTCCTCTCTGGCTCCACCCACTCCTCTCTGGCTCCGCCCACAGGCTCATCCCCCTTCTCCATTTGTTTGGTAACCGGTCTCGCCCGTTTCAACCACATCTGACACTTTAAAATCGATCTGTGTGCCTCAGTTAAACAAACAGGCAGAGGTTTCTGTGAGGACCCGCTGGACACGGGTTTCTTTTCGTCGTGACCCTCACCGTGGCCGTCATGGCAGCTGCTGGACTCCGTTCCCCGTTCATCCTGTGCTTGGCCCTGGGCACCGTCTGCCTCTCCGTACTGGGGCTCGGTGAGGACCTAGACCGGCCTTTGTTTGGGCCTCCCGGCTCTCCCATCCGGCTTCATGAGTCAGACCCGGGTTTGAAGAAGGCTCTGCAATTCGCCGAAGAGCGCTACAACCGGGGCTCCAACGCCATGCACCTCCGGAAAGTCAGCCGGCTCATTTCAGCCACCAAACAGGTACCAACAGCCGCTGGGATGTGGGCTTATTCTGCTGTGACACCCGGTCATACGGTGCTTTGTCTAAACGCCCGAGTGTGGCTGGAGTATACCATGATATACAAGCATTTAATGAAGAACAATAGCTACAGAAGGATGTATGATTTGTAAACAACAGTGACGTCAGAGGTCAATAAACAGGGACACCGACAAATAAGAGCATGAAGTAAACGTGCTTAGACGGAGCCATACCGGTTATAGACGTAGCCGACGGCTCACAATGAAAGAATGCAGTCTCATGGCGTGTATTTTTTGTTAAATGTGTTTAATGCTTACATCACAACACAAGCAGCTTTAGCCTCGCAGTGCGCCGTTCACGTGACCGGAAGTGACGCTTTGTCTTTATCCGTGGTGTGGACGCTGCTGCATGGGTTCTGCAGTGTGAGGCAAAAAGAACCATCCAGATATGTAGGCTGTCAACATGCATACAAACTGTACGGTATTTAAAGGGAGAACGGGTGACACAAGCCATCTTTGACAGCTGATGATTTCATAGTAATGTTATTGTGTCTGTTTGAAATTACAGTAGTGTAATCATGGAAATGATGTCAAGTTTTATGGTGTGAAATTATAGGAAGAATGCTCCATGAAAATGGGTCTACAGCACAACATATCCCAATATATGGGTAAAATGAGCATTCCCCTTGCTCAGGTTTCAGCAACCCTGGTCCCTCTTCCAACGCACCTGATTCAAATGATCAGTCTATCATCAAGCTCTGCAGAAGACTGAGAGCAACCGTCAGGTGGACTGGAAGAGGGACACATCTAAAACATGCAGATAGTGGCTCTGCAGGACCACATTCTCAATTAAAGCCCCTCCAAACATGTCCGTGTTTTGTAGTTTTACATTATGTTGTATACATGTTTGTACAGAAGAAGATTAGGGCCACTGGAAAAAAAAATTAAGCACCAACATACTTTTTAAATTATTATTGTTGTTATTATTATTATTATTATTATTATTATTATGAGAAAAAAGTCAGAATTCTGAGAAAAAAGTAAAATTAATAAGAAAAAAGTCACAATGCTGACTTTTCTCAGAATAATAGCAAAAAAATATATATTGGACCTTATTTTTTATTACGCGAGGGTTTTGTTTTTGGTTCGTTTTTTTGTTTGTTTGTTTGTCAGCAACTTTACGCAAAAACTACTGGACCAATTTCCATGAAAGTTTCAGGAAAGGTGCGAGGTGGTCCAGAACAGATCTCATTACATTTTGGTGAATGTAGGTCAAAGGTTAAGGTCACCAGAAATGTGTTTTCGCAATGATAAGGGATAGGGCAAAGCAGGTAAAACATTTGCGAGGGGCAGGGTTTGTTGTGCCTGGCACTACTTATTTTATTTTTTCCTTTGGCCCTAATCGTCTTCTGTATGTTTGTATCTACATGTACAGTATCCATAAAACTATTTCACTAGTTGTGACATTACTAACACCAGTTGACTGAACCTCTGTTAAATTAGGTCACATCATGTACAAGGGGGGTGTTTTTTTTTCATCTATGCACATATTATTATAGATAATATCTCTTTAATTAACACACATTATTTTTTATTAGAAATGTGTTTTAACTCAACATTAATGCATTTTCTTTATAAATTCTTCAATAAGTTATAAAGTCATTCAAAAGGTTACATTTTTGCATGAATAAAAGTGGAAAACATCCAAAGGGGATTATTTTTTTTATAGGCATCGTATCTATTTTGATATATAGCAAACATTGTATTATTATAATCATTTTGATCATTTCAACCCCTAGATTTTTAAAATGTCTTATTGATTATTGTGTGTTTGTTGTGTTCTGACCATCAAGAATTAGATTCAAACCACAAATAATAGTCTTTTACATTGTTTTCATTTACTTCAGACTGTGCTAATTTTCTTTATTTTGATTTCAGGTCTTGAAAGTAGTATTTATAAAATAAAGCACTAAAAAACAATCAGGAGCTATCTTGATTTTTACTCTATGGTTTTATTTTGTGCTTTACTGTATTTTCATGTTGTTAAGTCTTTTATAGATAATTAAAAACCACAAGCCCTGCGATGAACTGGAGACATGTCCAGGCTGAACTCCGCCTTCGCCCATAAGTAGCTGGGATAGGCTCCAGCGACCCCCGTGACCCTAGTGAGGATAAAGAGGGTTCAGAAAATAAATGAATGAATAAAAATCACAAATAACAGTCTGATTTCTGCAACTTTCAATCAAGACTAAAAATCAGCCTTGAAACTGGAGACAAATGATGACATGACGTTTACTGTGAGAATAGTTGATAAAAAGTTTGACCATGATAACATGTTTGGCTCTGATGAAACACCTCTTTGCTTTGATGTTATTTTCTATACTTCCTTAATTTTTGGTCACAAGATTCCTTTTATTTATGGTTCTGTACATCCAACTGGCTCAACTTACTGCAATCTCCTGTACACGAAATACTAAGTATAGACTGCAACAAAACAACAGTCATGCATGGATGGAAATTTTACGTAGATAGAAGACACCTTGTTTGTTGGAATGTGACTCGTGTGTGTTTGTCTGTTCTACAGCTGGTTAAGGGAATCCGCTACACTATAACAGTGGAACTGAGCAACACGCTGTGTAAGAAATCTGCCATGCTCAGGACATGTGACTTCTATCCCGAGGCACACAAGCTGAAGGTAAAAATCCTTGTATAATAAAGCAGTAAGTAGGCTACAGTCATAGTTCAAAATAACAGCTTTCACCACTACCTCTGTAATATGTTGTGAGGGGAATGTGCTTGTGTGTGAACTCTGCTGATTTGTTCTTTTCTCTCTTTGCAACAGTTGCCATCTGTTTGTTCATCTGATCTTGTGACTTGACTTGAACTTTGAGCAACACCATGGACACACTGCACATACAATTCCGTTTTTCTTCTTTTGTTCCCTTATCTTTAGATTTTGTAAGAGAACCCTGTTCCTAATGCAAAATAACCTCTGCAATTTAAGCAGAGAAGAATACCATGATACCTCTGTCTCGTTCTGCACTGGGTTCAACAAAATTCTTCAAACTGTTCAACTCTCTGTGTGTGTTTTTGTGTTTGTCAGACGGAGGTGTGTGTGTTCGAGGTCTGGGACATTCCCTGGCAGGGCACATCAACTCTGCTCAAACAGAAATGCCAGGCTAAAGGTTGGTCAGCAAACACACTGAAAATATAGGCCTTTGTAATTTTCTAGTTACTGTCTTAAAGGGCTCATATTTCTCTAAACCCACTTTTCTGAGTCTGTGGTTCCTGTCTTTGTGTATTTGGACCCTAATAGTTCCTCCAGTTTGAATGGG
>JAPQRP010049517.1:0-13036 GCA_037367295.1 Apogon hyalosoma | reverse complement strand
ATAACCAAAATCACTTCAGTTCTTCCATCAATATCTGTGGCATTGTACTGACAAAAACAGTGCTTTTATTCATTCCAAGTTTTCTTTTCTGTCCGTTTTAGTCACATGATCCACACAGGAGTTAGGACTGGATTACTTAACCGTTGTTTTTGATGACTTTTGATGGTCTAGTTATTTTTTCCATGACTGTAACACACTGATGTCAAACAAACCAATTAGTGGTCGATGGCAAAATACAACTGCATGTGAAAAAAACTGGATAAAAAAAAAAAATGGTGTGACTGTAGGGCAGTCGCCTATTTTGGTCAGTAAATGGCGCTGTTGTATTATTTCTGCCCTCAGGAGGTTTAGCGATCGTGGCCATTTGTCCTTATAGGCCATCGTATGTTACGGTAGTCGGCTGCGTGAGCACTGTTTTGCTCGAATGTTTTTTTCATGTTGCTTGAAAGGTAAACATACTGTGAATGTCTCTCTCCAGTATAATCAAATATTTGAACTATTAACAGTCGTAAAGTTATTCTATATAAACGGTATGTGTGTTGAAACAAATGTGAAAGGGTCTGAAGAAGTTTGGGAATGTACTTTTCTCCAGTCTATGAAGCAGTCCAACTTGTGTCATAGAATGAACTCTAGAAAGGTGGTTCTGCTTCATCGTGTTGTCATGTCAGTAAACCAAAGGTATTAGGACCAAAGATGAAACATTTCAGTGTTTTGCTGTGAATGTGTGACAACCTGGGGGTCTTTGAGGTGGAACCACAGTCTGTTCTGTTTGAATGGAGTGTCTCAGTTTCCTGAATAACCAACTCTTCTGTCACAACTGTTGGTTCTTCTTCCTATATTTATTTATTATAATTATTAATGTGAGTTGTACAACCAAAATGACCTTGAAAATATAGTTTAAAGGCTGAAAAACTCCATAGTGTTGCTTTAATTGTTCAGACTTGAGGTGGAGAGGAGATCTGACTTTTTGGACCTTGTGTATTTTTAGTTGAAGACCTTTGATACTCTATTACTCTGGTCAAGATATACTCATTTGTCACCATGAGCTAAGAATTACCCATATTCATGCACCTCTTAGGATGTGTTGTTGACCTCTTGCACTTTTGAAAAAACACTGGGAAACAGAAATCGGAAACGGAAGTCCGCCCAGTGGAAGTTGGGTGTAGAGGGTTTGTGGCAACATCTACCACCAAACCCCTTAAAGACCAGCGAGTCAGGGGCCAAAGCCTGCATGCAGCCTTCAAAACTGCATCGAAGGCAGCAGCCAGTGGCTTTGGATAAAGAGGAACAACCCCACTTGGGTCCCCAAGAGGTGGGTTGGGGTCTTTATGTGGTCAGCTCAGGCTTGGCTCGGGGGGGTGGGGCACCCTTGCCAGATGTGGGTGTGGGACGCAAGCTGGAGGCGGATCAGCCTGTACCCTGGGCCTCCTCCGCGGAGGGTGTGTTGTGTGACTGGATGAAACACCATATGATCTGGAGGAACACAACTGATGACGCACCTCCCCTGCTTGCCCTGGGGGGGCGTCCTGTTCCCTGGGTTGGGCCTGGGCTGGACACAAACCTCCTGGTTGCGCTTCTACTTTCTGCAATATTTACCAATGAACTTTTGTACGTGTTCGCACAAAGGATATCAACATCTTATCCTTTGTTTTGGAATCTGAATCAGTGGCATCAACCAAGCGATTTAATTAGAAACCGGGTGAGGAAAAACAGTTGTTCTACACTTTCATTCATGCATGAGGATGTGTTGTTAGAAAAACATGCCAGCATCAATAAAAGCGAGTGATTAACTTGATGCTGTGTGATTCCAATGGATCAAGCGATCGGGAAGCGCTTGTCATTTGCAACAGCTCTCAATTTCCCACCCTTAATAAGTGATGCTAAGTGGAGGAGAAAAGAAGATAACGTAAAGATTTTAGAAGACAATTGGTTAGGATAGTAGGACACACATACACAAACACGCAATCACACTCAGCTTAAAAGTATATGACCTTGGAGGGCAACTCAATCAAAGTTATCACTGAGGGCCATCTCTCTGCATAGAGCCGAAATTGGAAAAACATGCACTCGCTGATATAACACACATGTGCGCACACAGACACACCAGTAGCTAAATTCTTCCCCAGCGGTGGATTAATTTAAGATGTGTCATATTTTCTTTAACGGACTGGGAAGTGGAACGCCAGCTTGTCACAAACTGAGAACTGATCAGCTTTGATATGCAACACAGTGCACATGAGAACGAACCAGATACATGTGGAACAAAGAGGAGGAATCATTCAGTTAAAACACTGCAGTTTAAGCAACACTGTGGAGTTTTCCAGTCTTCAAACTACATTTTTAAGGTCATTTCGGTGGAACAGCAGCTCACAATAGGTTCAGTTACACTTTGATCATCGCTCCAGAGCGTCTTTATCGCCTGCACTGGCACTATCCACTTGTGGTTTGGGGTTAGAACCCCTACACAAAAAGAACTACAAAATTGGACTGTTTTACTGCATATGTCACATCCACCCTCCACTGGGGCACCATGAAAGGGGGGTACATGTGACAAATTTATGGGGCCCAGTATCTCTGGGGGGCCCATAGAGTAGTGGAGGGGGCCCAGTGGATACAGATCAGAAGTTGTGAAAATTTCATGTAAGGTCCGCTGTATAATAGAGGCATAGAAGCCGGGAGTCGAACGTTGAAAGTATGTTAAGTTTCACTTTCGCTTCACACCAGCGTTAGTTACGTTCGTTATGGAACACCCCCCCACACACACACACACTCCAAAAAATTGATAAGATGCTCAATTTTATGAAGGGCCCACATCATTTAGCTTTCATGGGGCCCACAACTGCTTGCGTTGCCTCAGCCCCTCCACCTTCAGAAGACGAGGCAGGTAAACAAAGTCAGGAGTGAAGGAAAGCTACAAATAAGCTAGCAGTCATGGCTGAAGCAGCAAGAAAAACTAAGAGGGTTAGGGTGTCGTCCGAAGAGACAGAGAAAAGAAAGCGTGAAAGTGATAATATTAGAGGCTGGACTAGGGTGAATAATGGCCCAGGAGGAGGGATGCCCCACCCATGGAGACCTGGACCTGTGACTGTTGGACTAGTAAGTGTAAAGCTTACTATGGTTCAGGCTAATGGAAACTGAATTTACAGCATTACAAATCAAACTTTGATTTTTTTTGTTTTACAATATGAATACGATGACCACACAAACAGCATTGTATTACAGTAAAACCATGTTTCCACAATGAGCAATCGGTTTTAGGCTGTTATATAGTACGAAAGCGTATTAGGGCCACATAGAAAAGTAGCACTTGCCATTTCGAGAATAAAGTTGCAAAATATCAAGATAAAACCCATAATTTTATATAAATAAAGTCGAATACAAGGAGTCATAATTTTATGAGAATCAAGTCATAATATTATGAGAATAATGTCATCATATTTCGAGTATAAAGCCATAATATTATGAGAATAAAGTTGTACCCACTTGTCACATGATGGAGAACTTGGACCATTGTGTATTTTTGGAGAACGGGTCCCAGAGCGGAGAAATGTCACAAATGAGTAGGCAAAACGATGACGCCATAGTACCACGGGACCAGAATAAGAAAACCTCGGGTATAACCTCATGCACATGCTCAGTGCATTCTTCTGTGATTTTAGTCTATCCTGTGGCTTTGTCTGTGTTTGTGTACGGCGCCACATATGGGTGTGGCATACGTATTACACCGTTTGAACCCAGTTTTCCCGTTTCCACCTGGAAGCAGATATTTCTTGAAACGATACGTGTGTGGACACAAAACTTTTAGAATCTGCAAAAGAAAAATACCACGAGCGTTGTCGTTTGGACGTAGCCTCCGGTATCTGGTCCCCTATCCTTTTCCTGTACCCGGATAGGCCCGTGGTTTGTGCGGTGCTTATTGATACAATACTGTGGCAGCAGGGGGACAGGTTACCAGTCTACACAGGATAGAACGAGGGAGCTGATTGGCTCTCGCTCTGTGTAGACAAATGAAAAAGCTAGTCCTGTGGTACTGTGGCAATAGACACTTCATAATAATAAAAAAAAAACTTTAGTTGCATAGCACTTTCCAGTACAAGTAACAAAGCACTTCATGAGAGTCAGAATAAACAACACATTAAAACTATACAATAGGCATGAAGAAAATCATAACATAAACAAATAAATTGTGGAATCGACTGCAAATCTGACCTCTTACGAAGCCTGTTCCACAGTGAATGGAGCAGCAGTGCTCTACCAGAACAGGCAACCAGTGGAAGATCTGGGCTGATACAAGCATATTTTTTGGATTGACGTAAGAGCTGGGCCGCAACATTTAGAACTAACTGCAGGCAGTGGATTGATTTTTCTTTTTACTAGGACAACTCTTTAGAGAGTATCAAGGCAAGATGAAATTAAGGCACGAACAGGTTTCTCCAGGTTTGTTACTGAAGTGAAATGAAAGACTTGGCTTTAGCTATATCTCTTAAGGGATGCAACTTTCTTTACATGCGGTTCAAAGCATAGGGCGTCATCAAAGATCGCACTTTTTAGATGAAGGTGTCACGTAGTTCGTAAGTTTGTAATGACTTCAGTTTTATATATCATCAGAGCTGTTGCTTGACACTGTCAGGACCTTAGGCAAGAAGGGATCGTTGTGCTGACTAAATTCTTTGGGAATACCACCCCAAACAAATAGGCATGTACCGCGATGCTTATGTAAGCAAGCCAGGGCGTAAAATAAACACCTGCCAAGTGCCAGTGGCGTGTAAAAAATTCATTTGGCGTGTAAAATAAAAACGCATTCCCGCCTGTGGTCGGTGGTCGATGGGAAATTCTGAATCGCAAGTGAGAACGACTGGCTTCTGTGACCCGCCTCGGAGAGCCTCCCCTGCCTCGGCAGCCAGTTCCTCCGTTCGAGTTCGAGGACGGGAGGACCTCCTGTGGAGGGGGTTTTCCACACCCCTCCTCCCTGACCGTCCTGCGCCAGAACAGGCATGAGCGAGACGCCTGTCTGCCCTAGGGGCCACGAGACAGACGGACCCAGCGGTACCCGGGTCAGGTAAACATGGTCCTGCTCTGAAAAATCAATCTTATCCACTATTACTCAAAAACGTAAATCAAATCCATTTTTTTCCCCCCAGCCCGAGTATTCATAGGGCATTCTAAACAAATGTCTCAGGTCTGTGGAGTTCATTTTATTTAGACTCAATCCCAGTTGATGTTTTTTGAATTCTTTTCTCTTTTCCTGTGGGTTAAACTGAACGTTCCTGTTGAAGCTGTGACGGATATTTGACTCAATATCAAAGGTTGCACTTTGGCATATTTTATTACATGATGATGCAGAAGTCACCTTGAAATGAAATATAACCTCATAAAATAGCAATAGTCTAATTGTATCTGTACATAACTGTATTCTTTCAGCGATGCTTAAGTTGGATTTTCAGAATAACACCTATGGCAATTATTTTAAGTCAGTTAAGGCACGTCATTTTAATTTGGCCGGTGAAAAATAATTTTGGACGGTAAATTTTTGGAGGTCACTAGCCAATGGCAGTACATAAAAAGTTAATTTTACACCCTGGAGCAAGCACTTTATTAATTTAAGCAAATAATGTGCAAATAAAAATATATAACAAAATATTATCTAGGAAATATATAAACTTGACAATCAAAAGTATATCAAATTTATGAGGACCCTATACAAAATTCAAGATATTCACACACCATGTGTAAATGTGTCATTCCACTGATAGTCCTTATTTGTTCAACTTGGATTTCTGTTTTCTTGATGCACATTTAGGGATGCTCTGACCTTGTTCCTAGGTTACCATGCGTATTCTTCACACAACTGCATTTTCCTTTTGTAATTTCAATCGAAAGATATTGGGTATTTCACTGGCAGTCTTGGGGGGGCCCCTCTTAAGCAAAGGGGCCCAAGGCATTTTAATCGCCTAGTTTACCTAGTTTCGCGGCGGCTCTGCTCATTGCTGCTACTTTGTCCAGACGCGTAAATCAAATGTGACAGGCTGGGAGCGCGGAGGCCGGTGATTGCAGCGGCCGCCTCTGTGATCTGGGGGATTTGGTTTTTAATAGTGATGTTGACGACGAAAAATATCAGAAACACTACAACAAGTGGGGTTGGGTGATGTTTTTTTTATATATAATGCAACTGCAGCAGACGGGGCGACAGACAGGCTCTTTGCTGTGAACGCTTTTGGAAGGCCGGGCTATTATCATCAAAACACTTTACGGTCTGTAGCTGTGTTTGCACGGGATGACTCCTGCTAAATGTGTATGTGTTTTAGAATTTACACCCCACTTTTGTGTTTTATGTAGCACATTTACACAAGATGACAATAAGCCTGTTTTTCACTTGAATTTGCTGACAGTGTCCCACACATAATATCCCTCCCCAACTGTTGAAAGACACCTTGAATATCCTTCATCTCATCTTCTGGGATTTCTTTTATCTGAAGGATTTGAAATAGCACTTTTTGTGAATGGGTGTCCAAGCTGTGCAATGATCAGAACTTCCAGAATATCCCAAAACGCTGTCCAAATTTCATTCAGACTCTTGACTGTGAAAGAGATTCACATGGGATCAAAGCCCTATTCGCATGGTAATTTATAATAACCGCGGAGGTCGTCTGTGCACGTGTGTAATTTGTAAAGTTCTATTCTGTTTCAGCAAATGCAATGATCTTGTGATGAAATTATCTCTGTCCAAATTAACATCTCTTTGATTTGATAGGGTTTGTGACGTTTTCGGTTTCTGTTGCACATTTATTCCGTCTGTTTCCTGATCGAGAACGATGGAAGCCGCGCTGGTGGCGATAAAAGAACATTTAATAAGTGATTTGGATGAAATTTCAAGGCTCACGTCACATATATTGCATGAATATTCACTGAAAGAGCAAACTTAAATCGTTTCGAAAAACGATATCTCAAAATGACGGGTGACGTGTGTGACAGGTCTTTTCTGATCCTGTGCAATTACGCTGTAAATACCAGCTATAATTACCAGTCACCGACCATAACTGACTCCACCACTCCACTCCAGATGCGTCGGAAAGTGGCTTCGCTTTTCTATAACGGCATGAAACGACATCAATTCGATGTTTTTACTTAGTCTTTTGACCTCAACCAAGAGGAGACACCTGCAAAGGGAAGGTGTGTATTTCCAATTTCTGACATTTTACCCCCTGATTTTAACTCCTGCAGTTTTATTCTCACATGATGTAACATTTGCACATGAGATTAGAAAAGAACTAGGCTTAGACTCTGTATGCGCATGACTAGTAGTGGACCTCTGGTGATTTTTAATGTCTGTGGAGGTCATCAGGGGTCTTAAACCCCTGCAAATCCATCATTTCACCACCTACCTGTTATAATGTTAGTCCCATGCAAATCAACATCTTTGTGATTTACAATATTTCTGGTTTCTGAAGTGCTTTTTTTCTGCTTATTTCCTTGTTCCAGCACTATAGAGGCTGCACTTGTGAAGATATACGAGTCATGTTTTCTGTAAGATAAGATAAGATAAGATAAGATAAGATAAGATAAGAAAAGGTAAAAGAGGATACGAAAGAAAAGGATAAGATAAGATATGATAATGCCTTTATTGTCCCACATACTGGAGAAACAGATAAAAATAAACAAGCAATATAAAAACCTAGATTGTAAAATCTCAGTTAACTATATATATCATGCATAGGAAGACTGGATATGAATGAGTCAGTATATACATATATACATATATACATATATATGTGTGTGTGTGTGTGTGTGTGTGTATGTGTATATATGTGTATGTATGTATATATACACATATATATATATATATAAGAGTAATAACTGGAGGAAGGAGTGTTGTTAAGGGATTTTAAACAAAGTAAATGTTCATGAACTGTCCCATTCATTTCTGACAATAAACAAAACTTTGAAAAAAAGGGGAAAATTCACAACATGTACGATGGATATTCTGTAAAATAAGATAAGATGTTCCGAAAACAACATTTTTGTGCTACAGTAGGGAACAGTTTGGTTTCTTTCAAGGGATGGTGAGCCTTTCCATCTGAACAGATGAATAATAATAAATCTGACTAAAAACAGAATTTTAACTTGTCCATGCAAACAGGGAATAAGGGCTTTTTTTTTTTTTTTTTTTTTAAAGAGATCATAAGCGTCAACTCAGCAAAAAAAAGAAGTGAAAACTGAGTCTGTGGTCCTAAAAATAGCCCAAAGAAACAAGAGACCATGACAGCACTCCAGAGTTACCAAACTTTTTAATTGCTACGGTGGAAATGAAAAAGTCTGGAGACGCTGAAGTGCTATCATCTCATTTAAATTACCCCAGGTCCCTGGGTAATGGGCCTACTAGTCTCATGTAAATAGAGTTTATGATGAGTCCAAGATACCGGAAACTGCTGACCTGTTCGGATGGTAGTTCTGTTGTTTTATCCATGCTCAGTCAGACGTAGTGCAACACATTTTGTTGTTGTTGTTGTGTGTGGTATTTGTAGTTTTACACCAGCTCACATCTACACTGTAAAAAAAAAAAAAATCCCGTTGTTTTTACGGAAAAAAAAAATGGCAGCTGTGGTCGCCGCAACAATACTGTAAAAAACACATCAAACCGTAAACATATTTACAGAGTAACATGTAGATTTAACATTATAAACATGTATGTTTAACACTGAATGTAAACAGTAAATGGACTGCACCTTCCATAGACCTGCATGGTGCCCACAGCATTTTATAAAACCACCAGGCTGGACTGGGAGCAGTTTAGGGTGTAGTGTCATTAGAGTTTTGCAAGGACACTTTGATATGTGAACAGTCGGAGCTAGGATTCAAACTACTGACCCTTTAGTCATTGGATGACCCGCTCAACCAACGGAACCACAGCCACCTGTTATTTTACATTTTTAAAATCTTAAATTGTTAAATGTTACTTTATTACTTTTTTATTAGAAAAAAAAAAAAAAAAAGCAAATAGGCTGTTATTTCAACGTTGTGGTCTTGCAGTATAAACGGCACCGCATTGTTTTTCAATTTACAGTTTTCTTTTCTCAAAACAATAGAAATACATCATTTCTACACACAAATCTGGTTTCGTTAACACACTCTCCCTGTAAAAACTACCGCTACATTTGATTTAGTCGTTGGCGCAAAAATCTTCTCAAATAAACAACTTTGCATTGTATTTTCACTTACAGACTTTTTTTATGTCGTAATTTTACGACTTTTTGCTGTTAATTCTACGGTCATTTTGTACAGTGTAGCTGTTACTTCGGATTGCACCACGAAGCGAGTAACAAGGTAGAGTTCTGCAAAATACATGACATCTACAGATGAGGAAACGGACTTCACGAGGCGTACTAGATACACAGTCGACTGTGATTCGCTACAGGGGTAAACAGCAACTGCTTCTGATTGAGTTAAATAAGATTTCACTGACATTCAAACATTTCACGAAGAGTGTTTATTTGCAGTATTTAACAGACACTCTACTGCACCCACTAGCAAGCTGAGTAACACCTTATGTGTGTGTGTGCGTTGAAGTGTGTGTCAAAGTGTGTCATACAGTGCCCCCAATAAATGTTTGACCTCTGGAAAGTTATGCAAGCTGCCTCCCACTCATCACACACACAAACAAGCACATGATTCACTCCACATGCATCGCATACATGCTGCTCGCTCTTCGAGTCTGAAATTAATCAGCGTGTGTGTTCGCGTGCGTGCGTGCGTGCGTGTCGGTCTCTGGCTGCAGGTCTCGTCCTCTGAAAAGAAGAAAGGACCGCTCACAAATAGCCACAGGCAGAGAAAGACACGGAGAGACGGACTTTGCGGCGAATGGCCTCTTTAGAAAGCTGACACAGCTGGAAATCACACAGAGGCTCGATCAGTTTTCCCTGATGCTGCTTAGTCGCGTGTTACATTTCGGTTTGTTATTCTCTTGGACAGGAAATCCTTCAGGGAAAATGCACCGTATCTGTCCGTAAGATTTGCTGTAAAATAACTACTTGTGCTTTATGATTAACAGGGGAGACCTGGACTCAAATAGTCACTTACAGTTTCAGCAAACAGTGAATTTCAGATCACAAAAAGAGATGAACTGCATAAAAAAAAAAAAAGTTATAGGTTTTAACGGGGTTGCCGTGGCCTAGAAGGTTGGAGAAGCAGCTTATGACCAAAAAGTGTCTGATTTGATACCCTAGACCAGGGGTGTCAAAGTAATTTCTTCTAGGGGCCACATTCAGCCCAATTGGATCTCAAGTGGCCCGGATCAATAAAATAATAGCATCTTAACCCTGTAAAGACTGAACCATTACATCACTGACAGAAAATTCCAGTTCTTTGAAACTGGAGCTTTTATTGGTCCTTCTGAACAATCCCCCAATTGTTTTTTCAAATATCAATTTCCATGTATGAGTTTCAATTTTGTATCATATTTGATACATCAGGCCTCAATGCTCAGATATTATAATTTTTAAACAAATAAAAACATCGTATAACACAAACACGTCTAACAAACTAGTAATTCCTTTTCTAAATTGTCAAAGTTCTTCCTCAATGTCAGTCTTGTAGTGTCACTGGAAAGGCCTCTGGTGAATGAATTCCTCCCCCTGGTGGATTATCTGTGTATTGCATGTATCTAATTGCATACATCAGGTTTTTCTAGGAAAAAAATATCACACTGATCAAGTAGAGGGCTTCAAAACTCATGGATCAAATATGATACAATGGGCATTATAAGGGTTAACCTATTAATAATGACAACTTTTTGTCTTTTTTTTTGTGCAATAGAAAACATTAAATTATGAAAATATTTACATTTACAAACTATCCTTTTATTAGAATAGCTAAATAATGATAAATGAAGAGTGAAACGAAGTGAAGAGTGACTTGAACAGTTCTAAAGTACGACAATGCATCAGTCAACAATGTGTCTATCTGAATAGGGAAACTGGGAGGTGCTTTGCTTCGACATCTTCGCAGCTTAAAAGCCCATTTGCTCTTCTTCTGGCATCTGTTATGTAATCTAAAGGAATTTCATCTGGACTTCATGTGTTCCACATAAACTATTTGAAAGATAGTGTGGCTGTTGTTGAATGTATATATATTAAAAAAAAAAAAAAAAAAAAAAAAACAGTCCCTAATGTCGTAAATCTTCGGCCACTAGCTGCTCACTGAATGACTGACTGGATTTTTCTTACTCTCATTCGTCTCAGAATCCATTTCTGACAGTTTCACTCCATTTTTCAGAGGTCATCATTTGTGACACGTCATTTCTGCTTGTGTGACACATCGTATCTTTGTTCATTCCTGCAATAAAGACGTTGGACGACGACAAGAGTCAGAGCTATGTCCTCAGTGGATGAAAAACACCACACAGACTCCTGCAGGTTAAAGGCACGGCAGGTTTATTTCTATAGCACATTTCATGAACAGGACATTTCAAAGTGCTTTACATAAAACATTAAAAGCATTACAGCAGGGAAGCAATAAAAAGTATGGACATAAAATAAAAAAAAGACAGATAAATAGATAAAAACTTAAAGCTTAAAAGAAACCGTGCAGATCTGAACTTCTGACTAAAAACTATTCAAATGCAGCTGAGAACAGGTGGGTCTTTAACCTGGATTTAAATAAACCGAGTGTTTCAGCTGATCTGAGGCTTTCTGGGAGTTTGTTTCAGACATGTGGAACATAGAAGCCGAACACAGCTTCTCTGAGTCTGGGAACTGACAACAGACCGGATCCAAAGTAAAAAGTAGACAAACCAAACACTTTAAGCATTAGAAATATGATATAACAGGAGGAAAGGTTAGACAGCAATGTTATTTATGTCTTTATTAGTATAGAATCTGCACCAATCCTCTAAAAAAACTGATTAGACGACAAATAGATACTCAGGCAATACATCAGAACTTGGCCTTTTCTCTGCACTTATGAAACAGACTAAATATAAGTCGGTGACCTGACAATATTTGGCCCTACACTGGAAAAGTTGAGCCAAAATATCACATTTATGGGCGCACGAATGGAATCACAGTTGAAGGAATCTGTCATTTTAGCGATCAATCACGTACACTGTTGCCCATAAAGTTGAAATATTTTTGTTTTCAGACACATTCCTCTTTTTATTCCTAGTTCTACACATCAGTAATCACCTTTAACCAGGTCCAACGACTACACTATTTTGAAAAATAAATCACAGTCACAATCTTTTTATGACAAGAGGCAGAAAAATATTGTATTCTCGACTTTATAGGCAACCCACTGCCCTTCCACCTCCGTGACTGACTGAAATCTCTGTAGCGGCTGAACGATATACTGCTTGTGTAACTGTCAAAACCAGATCGCTTACACAAATGTCAGATATGAATTGCAAACCAGATCACTTACGCAATTCATATCTGACATTTGTGTTAGCGATGTGGTTACAGTTACATCAGCAATGTATAATTTAGCTGCTACACCTCCACTTTCTACAGCTTAGAAGAGATGTAGAAGACTTGTTTTTTCTTGTTCTTCAGATCACCCAGCACTAGTACAGCCTCACACACGTTCCAATTCAATGTTTTATTTGGTTTTCTTTTTCAACATGTTCAAGTACACTTAGCGCCATAGAAACACAAACATGTGGTGTAATTTCCAGAAAATGATTTGCTCAAGTGCCTATTTTGTATGTTGTTCACAACACGGGTAACACAATTAACAGCTGTATTTTTTAAATTCCCGATACGCACGACGTCAGCGTTTGGACTAATCCGTTAATGTCGGACATTGAGTCGAATCTCTCGTACAGACTGATAACTTTAGGTGTGGTCAGTAGCTGATATAAAGGCAGCAAAAAAAAAAAATGCCCAAATGTTTTTGCAGCTCAAAATACCACAACTTACGACACGTTCCATTGGCCTGTTTACGAGCAGGTCTGAGCCGTGGTGAAGTCTCTCGCCGTCTGCGCTGTCATCGCAGTCCAATCAGTCGTCTGAGTGATCGGATCCTCAGGACAGGATCATCAGACTTA
>JAPQRP010049516.1:0-13037 GCA_037367295.1 Apogon hyalosoma | reverse complement strand
GTAATCATAAAATGGCCCTGAATGTCACCAGACTTTAAGGAATCATGTTCATTTCAAATACTGATATCACTGACAGTGGTAGTCCAGCCAGAATATTTGCATTTGAAAAGCTAAGTGTCAGCCCACAAGTACTGTTTGTTGTCATTTTATGTTTTGGTCTGATGCTCCACCCATCACCTCTCCCAATCACCAAGTCAGTAGCTTTTCAGCCTCCAGGGTGCCAGTTCCCACTGAGCTGCATCTGGAACATTTCTGATCACAAATGTCTGATATTACTCAACCTAAAAGGCCTCTTATGATTCCCAAATATGCTGTGACAAAGTGAGAAACAAAGCAAGGATATGTATAGGAGATGCTTTTGAAAGATGGAGACAGCTGAAAGTGAAGAGGAATTTGAAGACCAATGGCGGCTCTCCCGTGGTCTCCCGGGGCCAGACCACAGTCTCTTCGCCCGGGTGAAGAGATCGCAGCCCAGCCCGGAACTGGATGAATAGCCCACAGCCCGGGTGAAGAGACTGCGGCCCGGGACCGGGTGAAGAGACCGGGCCTGGTATAAATACCGGTGTAGGACTCATCACTCCCCATGGTAGCTCTTTGTAGTAGACGCTCATGCTGCATCTGGCAACCCCTAGTCTGGGGGGAGGGGGAGGGGATACCACACTCTACAGTATTTTGAATGTGAATGCAGTACCAGTTTTTCCTACATATAACTCCTTTGAAGAACCAGACAATATGTATAGCCTTGTAAAGAGAGACAGTTACAGAGTACAGACCAGCGAATGGTGAATTAAAAATAAACTGAAAACAGTTAGCTCAGAAAGGTTGTGTAAATTTAAAGTAAACCTGTAATAAGCAGTGTCATCCACAAGCACAGACTAAACAGTAAAGTGAATTTTATCAAACACAAGACAGAAGCCAACCATCAAACCATAGAGCTTTTGTGAGCTTTCTCTTTACATAGTGTTTTCCTTTTTTCTTTTTTTTTGATGAAATAAATGACATTGACAACTTTATTATTATACTTTTTAAGAGCATTGGTTTATGTAGCAGAAAAAAGTCATCTGTTAAAAGGAGGAAGATAATTACAAGCCTCTCATGAGACAATGCCTTGAAATATCTACTTCACTCTTGGTGCCCATGTAAGTAAATATACTCAAGTATCCTTGAAGAACACTGCTGCACCAAAAAGCCCCTGGACTTTTCATTATTTTGTCATGAAAGAACATAAATTCTCTTTTGAAAAGAGGTTTTTAGCTGAGCTTGACTATACTCATCATCAAGGGTCATTTAGTGTTTAACATTTCAGTGTCTAAATGGCTGATGTCTAAATTTGGTTTATGTTTACTGACTTAATGGAATCCAGTATATTTTCAGTCTTCTGTTATTCCTGGCTGTTTTAGTCATATAAAACAACACATCAATAAAATAACAAAAAAGTGGGCATATTAAAAAAAAAATTGATATTTTAATTAAAAAGATGTAAACACAGTCTCTATATGGAAAAAAAATATATTACCAGTAACTAATGCAGTTACTTTTTTTCTTTTGTAAGCTGAACATAAATGACTAAATACATATGTTTATACAATGTCAGATCATCAGGTCACTAGTCATGTCAACAATTGTCATTAGGAAGCAGCTTTTAAATACTGTGACTCTAAAACTCTTGCAGACACTCAGTAACCATGGGTTCCACTTGGAAATCAGAGCTGATGATGCCCACAGTGCAGAGGAAGGCTTTCAGCTTGAAGTTTCTATAGTTTGAAATAATTAAGAGATGGCAGTTGAGAGGAACTATGGAGGTCCAGATATGATCTAGAAGTCCAGAAGAACTCTGAGAGAACTGCACATAAGTTGGTCAAAATGGCATATCAAAACCTCAACTTGACTGTAGAAAACCTACAGAAAGATTTAGCAAACTCCATAGTGGGGAAGCACCGTTCTTTACTGCATCTGCATCCTAAAATACAAAAGTAAATGATAAATATCCACAAAAGCCTGACACAAAATCCACCATGGACTACCTCTAGAGACTTAAACATCAATGAAATCTATGGATTTTGAAAGAACTATGTTTGTAAGACAGCTTGAAGATATTGCCAAATTAAAGGTCTTTTGCAAGGAAACATGGCAGAAAACCCCAAATAGTTCAAAGATTTTGAGATAGCTACAAGAAGCATTTACTTACTGTGATATCTGCCGGGGGGTGTCTTACCTAGTGCTGAGTATGAAGGGGAAACAAACTTTTGCACATGCTAGAATTGTGATTATGTATTTCTTTTATTTTTGTTCAGTCATTAAATGAAAATTGCAGATAGTATTGTAAATCCTTCCCATACCCTATTATATTAACATCTGTCCAATGAAAAATAATAAAACAAATTATGCTATTTTTCAAGGGGCTCCCAAAGTTTTTGCATGCAGCTCTATTTGTATTGGTTGTTTTGGGTGACAGTGGAATCACTATAGCATGTAATCGTCATCCAATAAAATAGGATAAAAGTAAATGTTATGGTGTTGATTTTGGTTTCATATAGACTGTGTTCAGTATTACTCCCTCCTTGCTGCCCAGTAGTGGTGGGCATATCGATGGTATATCAATACACACACTACTCATTTGAGGATCAATTACACTAATAAAGTATCATATAGTAGTAGACCAGTAAAGTAATACAGTATAAATGCGAAATAAAAGTGCCGGTCACAGCTGAATCTTATAGGGTAATTTACTTCAATGTTTTGTACCGACACCCCCCCATGTCATGTGACCAGAAGTGTGGTGATTCTAGTTAACTGTTTTTAGCCTGTTAACAACAGTTCAGACTGCGGCTGCGTGTGTCTGAAAGGAGAGCATGGCTGAGAGAAAGAGGAGTGTGGTGTGGGTGTACATTTCACCCGTGGATAAAATTATGGCAAAGTGTCGTCTGTGTAGTAAAAATCTACAACACTGCAGCAACACCAGCAACCTTTAAACTCCTGTAAATTAGCCCAGTTCTGTCAGAATTGCAGGCAGGTTTATTATTTTCTAACTTTAATTTGTTATAAAAATGTGGAATGTGTAGGTTTTGTTGAAAAAAAATGGGGCTTCAGAATTGTGACCATTTCATTGCATTCAATGAATAAATTAAAATTCTGTTACTTTTTTATTCATATGTATTATTTCTTTATTTTTATTTATTTCCTATGTGTTAATTGTTTTATTTTTAACATTTTTTAATTAATATTTATTATTTGTGTTTTATTTTTATATTTTAATTAATATTTATGTTAATTATTTATTATGTGTTTTTCTAAATTTATTTCATTGCTTAAAAAAAATGGCTATCAAAGGTTATGCACATTAAAGCTGCTAAATGGACAGTATTTGTCATGTGAGATGTCTTTTAAGTGTACCATTTCTATTAAAAAAAAAAAAAAAATCACTGACAGTATCGGTATCAGGTGTCAAATATATATGTCAAAAACTAATGGGTTCAGTTCAATTCAGTTTTGCCTCACAGGGCTTTACACAAATTGTCGAATTGATAAAAAACACAATGAAAATAAACAGTCAAGCAATCAGTTAGTAAACAGTTGGTGAAGCAAATGGATCAATGTACTGGGTATCCCCCATCCTTAGAACCTCCTTCTCGGCAAGGAAAAACTCCCAAAAACCCAGTGGGAAAAGAGAAACCTCAGGGAGAACCACAGTGAAGGAGAGATCCACTCCCATGGACGGACAGGCTGTAGATGAGACCAGGACTGACATACATCCATTTACTGATGTAATTCCAGTCTGTAGGGATGCAGTAGAGTGGGGGAACATGAAGACTGCTGAGGGGGTACGTCAGTATCATATCAAATCATAAAAGTGTGGTAACGCCCAGCACTACTGCCCAGATCAACATTGTCACCTGGTTGAAATTATAACAGATGTCATATGAGTTTCTGAATATCTAATAAAAAATATAGTGTGTCCAAGTTGCAGGGTGTCAGTACTTTGAAAATAAAACCCACAAAGACCCATATTTACAACTGTTACAAACCACCACAGCAACAGTTGTTCAGGGGAATCTAAAGAAGGCAGTTGAAAAGTTGGGAATAGTGGTGATTGATGGTTTTCAAAAAGACACACCAGTACCACAGTGTTTGCTTCTACACGTTAAAGAAACAGCAAGAAGTGACTAAGCCAAACAAGATTGCTATATTGGGTAGATACATCAGTAATTGGTGTGGCTCTCAAGCTAAACAACAAACAGCTAAAAAGAGGAGGTTGAACACACTAAGACACAGTGAGAATTCTTAAATAACACAAGTAAACATTGGCATTAGCTTTTATATTTCCATGTATGAATCTGCGGTTTGTGATGTGGGTCTTCAGATCAGCCCGTCATGTTCATGCAGAGGCCGGGTTCCTCAGGCTTAAGCTGGTGGCCACTTCAAAGCAGATGTCTCATCAAGATGACAAGGTTTGTGGGAACGCAGACTTGATGAGCTGAGTGGGAGGATGACAATTTACAAGACACTGCTACAAAAAATACAAGGAGCATGACACAAAATGTAGATTGAAAACTTTTTGGGCCTTCTTCTGTTCTTCCTCTTTGTTTGTCATATCCTTAACTTTTCTTCCTTATCTCTATTTAACACTCCTTACTCCTCACTCCTATCCTCCCCTCTGCCCAGCTACCTGTGTCTCTAACTCTTACTCGGCATCTTACACCTGACATGGTGCGGAGACAGACTCACAGTTCACTTCATCTACTCAGCTTCTCCACAGAACAGACAGTGATGTGCCCTCACACATGGTTACTGAAGCGAATTTACGTGTTACTTATCCAAACGCAGAAGAACACAGAGATGTACATGGCTGTGTGAATACCATTTCACACGCACAAATGCCCAGCGATAAGCTACACAGTCGTTTAGCGTGTCACACACACACACACACACACACACACACACACACACACACAAACAAACAGAGATGAGTCATTTATATGGGCAGCCAAATGGACTACGGAGTGCTGCTTCACCTCCATAAAGCTGCCATAAACCCTCTCTGCCTCTGACAGTTGACTGATTGGTGTTATAACAAGGCAGGTATGTGTGTGAACGTGGCTCTGTGTATGTGTGTATAAGCACTGAGGTGGACAAATGGCCTCATACTGCTGTTGGCTGATATAAAGGAAGAGGGTGACAATGACATGACAATTTACATACAATTACCTCAACCAAAATGCTGAAAATGTGAATTATTAATTCATTCATTCAGTTTATCTGTGGTAAACCATATGTGACAATGCAGTCGCCATGGAGACAGTTGAATAAGACCACTGTGTGACCATCCATTTCATTAAAAATGTTTTTCTCAGCTTCTTACATTTTTGGCAACACTTCAGAACATATTTTACTCATACTGTGATTTTTTTTTTTTTTTTACGTTACTGCATTTGTGCAGAATGATAAATTATTACCATTACTTTACTGTTATGGCAAAAATGCTCTTTTGAAGCCATCAGTTTTTGCTTTGGCCTTTGTTATGTTGCTTGTGGTATGTGGATTTGCACAAAATGCTCAGTTTGGGAACGGCAAAATAAAAAAATTAAAAAACAAAACAAAACTGTTGAATAGGCAGTGTCCTTTCATATAGTGCATAACACAAAAGATCTTTGAAGTGGTACCAGTGCACAAAAATGGGAAATGGAATAAGACCCACATAGGGATTTTTCCATGTGATGACTATAAACACCAGCGTCCAGTTCAAATTATCAACATTGCAATGTTCCAGCTTTATGAAAGAAAGGTTACTTCATGAAGGGACAATGGAGTCAAACAGAATCCATTTTTTGAAAGATGCACTGACCATGGAAGGCTCTTGCTGATTCAAGAGCTGCTTCTGTGTCATGGTCACATCAGGTGGTATTTTGGGACCAGTTTGTGCAACAAAGTTTTGAAGAGATTCTCAAAAATCAGACTGAATATTTTCACATCTGCATGCATTTTGTTCAGTAATCTTGAAACATGCATCAATAAATTTCCTTGCAAATGTTTTGCATGAAGAAATAACTAACAGAACAATCACCTGAAACAAAAATGTCATGGGCAGCCTGCCAAAAAAGTTACACACTCTCACCTTTCACTTCAATTATGGTATTTCATTCACTGTGGCAAGGTGTCAAAAACCCATTGCAGTGTTGTAATATTTATTTCCATCATTTAGTGGAAATATACCGTTACAGATCATAAAACTGCACCCACAGGCTTAAGCCTCAGTCACAAAGCTTCTTACGAACGATGGGTTCGTACGAATCTCCTGGGTCGTGCAAGTTGTGGAGTTCGCAGACGTTTGTAAACGTTTGTGGAGGGAACAGTTGTTTTCTCTGGCCATCTTATGAAGTCCGTACGGCTGCCGCAAGAGCAACTTGAGGCATCTGTGAGAAAATGATGTGATTTTGTGTCATACGAACACCGTACAGTCTCCATAAGGGTGTCTTGAGACCTTCCTACATCAGGTGTATGGCCTGATGAATTATTGAGTCGTAAGGTGAATGTACGTCAGCCCTATGTGAAACTCATGGCGTTCCCAAGTCGTCGGTAGGAAGTTATTACAATTATTCAGAATATTTAGATCAGTATATAAAGACTGGCCATGTACTCTATCCCGTGTCGTAATCATTGCATTCAAGATGGTAATAATGACCACAAGACTGAAACTTCTACAGCTACAAGATGAAGACAAGGAAGATCCAGTGGTTGTTTCAGTCTGACAGCAGCAGAAGAGGGACATTCTAAAGCACTTAACATAAAAGAAACAGCTTAATGTAGTTTAATGCCCCAGAACAGTGATCAATCATCACCAAAGTTCATGTGGACATCAGTAGTCATGTCCACTTTCACCTATGCAATAAAATTTAACATAGTTTCATCTGAGAGTGTTGTTTTTTCATTCGTTCATTCATTCATTCATTCATTTTCTGAACCGCCTTAGCCTCCAGAGTCGTGGAAGCGCTGGAGCCTATCCCAGCATTAGAGATGTCCTTCAGAATTTGGTGATGATTGATGCTCTTTTCAGACATTAAACTATGTTAAACCTGTTTTTACATTAGACCTTTTACAATGTATGTTTGCGTTTGGGATTGTGCGCTGTCCTTGGTGCTGAAACAGCATTCCTGTAACGTATTCAGGAAAACTGACCCGAACGGTTAGAAATTAGGAGTCATAATAAGACATCAAATTAAGAAACCTGACATAGATGGTTAAGTTTAAGAATAAAACAAAGTCACACAAGAATAATGAAGGGAAGTAAACTTTAAAAACACTAACCGTCCATCATGCACATTCTCTCCATCACCTTGATTGTCAGGCGGGAAGCAGGTGGACCCAAATGCAGCACACAGCAACCGTATGATAAAGTGTCTTTATTGAAAAAATAAGAATAGTGACAGTGAAAAAAGATAGAAAAAACCTCCGGACCGGGACAAGAAAACAACCTGTGGACAGGGACTTGGAACCCTCTGGACGGGGACGTGGAACAACCTGCAGACTGGGATGTGGAACCCTCTGGATGGGACCAACATCCTCTGAGCTGGATAGCAAAACACCCATGCCTCTAGGTGGTACCCAAACAGGTGAGACCTCCTTAAAGCCAGTAGGCAGGAGGAGACCCGAACCACTGAGCAGTGGAGGCTCAGGTTCAGGCGGAGGACAGAACCCCTCTGGAACAGGATCGGACTCTGGACCAAGGTCCTCTGGAACGGGACCGGACTCTGGACCGAGGCCCTCTGGAACGGGGCTGTGCTCTGGACAGAGGCCCCCTGGGATGGGGCTGGGCTCTGGCCCGGGATCCCCTGGAACAGGTTCATGCCCGGGATCCCCTGGAACGGATTCTGGACTGAGGCCCCCTGCACTGTAGCCAAACTCTGGACTGAGGACCCCTGCACCGGGGCCAAACTCTGGACTGAGGCTGGCCGGACTGGACCCCTCTGGACTGGGATTGGCCAGACTGGACCCCTCGGGACTGGGATCGGCCGGACCGGACCCCTCGGGACTGGGATCGGCTGGACTGGACCCCTCTGGACTGGGATCGGGGGCAGGCAGACCAGGCCCCTCGGGACTGGGATCAGGGCCCGGCGGACCGGGCCCCTTTGGGACTGGGGGGCCGGCGGACCGGGCCCCTCAGGACTGGAATTGGGGGCCAGCAGACTAAACCCCTTGTGACTGGGATCAGGGGCAAGCATACTGGGCCCCTCGGAACTAGGATCAGGGGCCGGTGGACTGGGCCCCTCGTAACTGGATCAGGGGCCAGCGGACTGAGCTCCTCGTAACTGGGATCGGGGGCCAGCGGACTGAGCCCCTCAGAAATGGCATCAGGGGCAGGTGGACTGTGCCCCTCGTAACTGGGATCGGGGGCCAGCAGACTGAGCCCCTCAGAAATGGGATCAGGGGCAGGTGGACTGGGCCCCTCGGAACTAGGCTCAGGGGCAGGTGGTCTGGGCCCCTCGGGGCAGTGTCAGATGGACCGAACCCCTCGGGAATGGGGTCGAGCAGACTGAACCCCTCTGGGATAGACCCCTCTGAACTGGGTTCGGACGGACTGAATCTCTCTGAGCTAGGGTCAGAGGTCATGGCGGCCGGGATAGACCCCTCTGAAATGGGGTCGGCGGCGGCCGGGATGGACTTTCCTTTTTTTTTTAACTTGATGATCATATTTATTCTGTCTTGTATGTATGATTGTGAGCAACAGACTGCCACACAATTTCCTTCAGGATCATTAAAGTATTTATCTACCTATCTATCTGTCTAGAGGTGACCGGACTGGACCTGGGTCTGGAGCCAACAGCTGGGCTGAACCCGGGACTGGAGCCAGCAGCAGGATTGAACCCGGGACTGGAGTCAGCAGCTGGGCTGAACTCGGGACTGGAGCCGGCGACTGGACTGAAACCGGGACTGGAGCAGACAGCGGGACTGGAGCCAGAACTGGAGTCAGCGACTGGTCTGAAGCTGGGACTGGCTGGGACTGGAACCAGCAGTATGACTGGAGCTGGGACTGAAGCCGATGGCTGGACCAAACCGAAGACTGGAAACAGTGACTAGACTGAAACCCGGACTGGAGCTAGCAGTGGGACTGACACTGGGACTGGAACCAGAATCAGTGGCTGGACTGAATGCGGGGCTGGAACCCACTGGACTGAGCACAGGACTGGAAACGATGGCAAGCATGAGCGGATGCACACGCCACATGGGTCCTCCTTTACCTCCAGGTGGCTGCGGAATGTTCGTGTGTGTGCTGGGTCTATTTTGGCTAGATGATACTGTCAGGCAGGAAGGAGGTGGACCCAAGTGCAGCACACAGCAGCTGTATGATAAAGTGTCTTTATTGAAAAAATAAGAATAGTGACAGTGAAAAAAGACAGAAAAAAATACTCCGGACCAGAATGAGAAAACAACCTGCGGACTGGGACATGGAACTCAGGACTCTGGACTCTGACTGAGACTGGACAGACAGGACTAAGGCAAGACTGACAGGGCTTTGGACTATGGACTGAGACTAGGCTGAACAGGACTATGGACTGAGACTAGGCTGAACAGGACTATGGACTGAGACTAGGCTGAATAGGACTATGGACTGAGACTAGGCTCAACAGGACTATGGACTGAGACTAGGCTGAACAGGACTATGGACTGAGACTAGGCTGAATAGGACTATGGACTGAGACTAGGCTCAACAGGACTATGGACTGAGACTAGGCTGAACAGGACTACGGACTGAAGCTAGACAGAACAGGATTACAGACTGATTATCATCTAGCAAAGAACAGAAGCCAAGTGGAGCCTAAATACACCCAGCCTAATGAGACGCAGCTGTGTCCACAGGTGAGTGCAAGCAACAGAATGAGGAGGTGTGGCCAAGTTAAAGGACCAGAGACAGAGAAAAAGCAAAAGACAGATAGAGGTGTGACACTGATCCTCATCACCCGGTACCTGTGGACTGTGCATTATCTCTGCAGGTTTGGTGTTGTTTTTTCGAGCTTAGTTTTCTGTTAATAAAACACTTTATTCTTTATATATTCTGCACCATGCATCTGAGTCCAGTCATTCACTCCATCTTGACAGTTTGTATTCGACTCCTCTAAGATTGCCACGAATGCCACACTACTGCTGCACTGCACCTTATGTCCACTTTAAGAAATCCATGTGAATCTCTGTCTGTACGTCCCTTCGTGTGAACACCATAAGGGACCCCTAATAACACTGTAAGGTGTTCCTGAAATCTATGCGGCCACCGCAGGAACATGTGGGTCCTGGAAAAGCCTCCTAATCCATGAACGTCGTGCACTGTTCTTATGTTATTCGCAAGGCATTCAATAGTGCACCATGCGAAAGGGGGTTTCGTACTGTGTTCGTAGAAAATCTTGGATAAGATCGCTCACCTGGCTATGAACTTAAGAACGGACCATGAACACTCCATAAACACTCTGTTCTTATACGGCTGCCTTGAGAAGATCGTACAAAATGGTCCATAAATCGTTAGCATGGTGTTTGTAGCCATTTGTAACGCCATTTGTGACTGAGGCTTTACACTCTCTTCTTACTCTGATGTATCCATAACTCTGGAACAGGGTCAATCTGGACTAATCAGACAACATGATTTTTTCAGTCTTTATGCTCCCTGTCAGCTGATAGTTGTTTCAGAAATGAGAAGCTACTCACTGCATCAGCTGGGGTTAAACAAAATGTTGCATCTGAAATATATTCATCACTGCAGTAATTATCCAATGGAAGAATCTGAACTGTTTGCTGAGTTAAATACAGGTGGGGACTATTTTTTCCCAGGCTGTGCAATAATGTCTCCAAATTTTAAGCATTTTGTTTGAGGGGTTCCAAACATAACTTTAGGGATTTCTTCTGTTGGACTCAGAAAGCACTCAGACAGATGATGTCTCCAGGCTACAGTGTCTTACTAAATGCATTATTTACTATACTTTAACCTCAGGAAGCAGTTTATATAGCCATCAAGTAACCACCACACAAAAACTTGAAACGCAGAGAGAAACACCCTTTATACTGTTATACCACTCTCTTCCTTGTATCTAAAATTAACAGGTTTTCTCATACAACAGTCCAAAGGAAACATGCTCTAATGTTCAAGGGTCAGCTTTTGGCATGAGGAGATACTTGCTGAAACAGACATGATATGTTTAGTAGTGAGACTCCTTGTTGAGGTTGGTTTTACCTCCAGACTCTTCATGTAGAATTCAGCAACACCAATCAGAGACCTGGGAGTGACCTGAATCAAATTAAGGCCAGGAGGATGAGGCCAAAGACCTTCTATGAACATACAAATGGCATGAATACATTAAGTAAGGAAAGACAGCATAAACAGAGGACATCAATCAGTTGTCTTCAGTTGATAAATTGTAAGTTATGCATTTCATGTTACTATACACCAAAATTTAATAAAAAGAGGATCCGTTCCAAGATAACCATACAAGAGACATCACCGATTTTTCTCCAATGACAGGAAAAAAATATGTAGACCATAAGATGTTAAATGCCAATTAATGTCACACCTTTGACTTCCTATCAGATTGTTGGATAACTTCAGAAACTCTTTCCTTTTATGTGTTTCCATTATCCTATTATACGCTGTCATTCATAATTTCCTAACATTCCCAAAATTGGAAATCATTCACACCCATTTGTTGCACTGACGGATCAATTATGCAGAGGTATGAAAACTCAAAGCTTCCCTCTTAATCTCTTTACTGTACTCTTCAGTGCCTATTTCTGATTTTTAATGTAAACACAGAGGTGCAACACTATGAAATCCCACTCAGTGTGAGACTTTATGAAAATGCACTCCACTAACATTGCCTCCCTGTCTTTCCACAGCACATATGATTTTAAGGATATACAACGTAATGAGGGTACATGCTGTCTAGTTTTAAAGGAGCCTTTAAGGTGTTGAGTCTGTGAGGTCAGAGCTCTCTGCAGGCCAGTAACAACTCTGAGAGATTCCCATTTAGATGGCAGACAGAGAGATTCCAATAAACATTTCCCATAAAGAATTTTACTGTGCTTAAATGAAACTACGAGGCCAAAAAGAAACAAGTATGCACAGTAGTGGTGTCTACACACTCTGGGCATTTTATTTAAGGCGTTCATATTTTTGTTGTTGTATTTACAGTCATTATATTTCTCATGGTGACTGCCATTCATAGTCATTTTCTAGGAAGCAAAAGGACCAAGTGTTCTTCCACAACACCACCCACACTTATTGTTATTAGCCCACCACAAATGGAAAAAAATGCTCCCTAGTTTAGATTCTTTCTCCCTAGCTCACATTTTAAATTGGTACACTCACTCTTACTGCCTTGCCCCTCTCTCTTAACACACACACACACACACACTCCCAACAGCCCACAGCAGTTGCAGCGCTCCCCAATGTGGACAGCTCCATCTATTGTGTGTGAATAATGTCCAAGGTCACTGTGTACTCAGAGGGTGATCATAAAAACCATACTGCTGCTAACCACAGGCCCGACCACTGAATTAGACAGATGCTGGGCAAGACAGGCAGAGAAGAAAAAAGAGAAAAGGAGGAGGTCAGTGCAGTTGGAAAGAGGGAGGAGAAAAAAACACTAAAAGCACAGAGGAGGGAAAGGGAAGAAGGAAGGGGGTGGGGGGCAGAGACAGAATGGAATAGATGAGTGAATCCATAGATGTCACATCACAGAGGGGGGGCAGCAGACATTCAAGCTCTTTGCACTGCTCTTGCGTTGACTCTCAGTGGATAGAAAGACTTCTCTGTATGTCTCTGTCATAGGCCACATCTGGGGACAAAGTCCAGACATCACACTAGTTGATTGGAGGTGTCTTGTCAAACCAGGGACACGATCTGTGTCCAAATTTCATTCCACTCCAGAGTAAGATGAAGTTTCTGTCTTAATTGGGGTTATCGTTAAGGTCAGGTTGAGCCCCTGGGAAATGAATGGAAGTCAGAGCAGGATTTTGCTAAATTCTGTTTGAGTTTGTGTGAGAGTATGTGTGGGTGGGTG
>JAPQRP010049515.1:0-13038 GCA_037367295.1 Apogon hyalosoma | reverse complement strand
AATACAGAGGAGGAAGAACTAGGGTATGTAAACTTATGATCAGGGTCATTTGGATAGTTTCTGTTGTCAGTAGGATTCAAAAAGCGCAAACACATTAGTTTGATAATAAATGGCTTCACCAAACCACTAGCCACGAGTGAAAGAAAAGTTTTTGTATTATCATTCATATTTTCTGGCCAAAAAAATCAGAAATTCTGCTAGGGTATGTAAACTTATGAGCACAACTGTAGATCGCATTTCTGTGGTTTGTAGTTGACGGCCACAAAAAGATGACCAAAGCCCATGCAACAGAGATGGTTTCAGCAGCTGATGGCATGGTGAATACTTTCAGAAACAAAGTCGTCGCATCTGTTAATAGCAGCATTGATGACTGCTGATGCCGAAACAGGTTGCAAAGGGTTGTCTCATTTCGTAGTGGAATGTTTCAACCTCTAACCCTTGCAGCTCCGCTTCAAGGGGTAGTGCCAAGTGCAAGGGCCAAGGGGTGAATTGGGATTGGGCCATAAAGGTGGTCTGGACTTTTGCACAGTATTGTATGTATTTTGTATTCACACAGAAACACAACACATAAGCAGAGATTAGTATGAAGGAATATAACATGTAATTAAATTGAATACAGACATAATTGCACAGAGCAGGAAGAGGGAAGTGTGCAAATATGCAGGATCACAAAGGGACACGCATGTGCTAACACACAAATCTGCCTACTGACAACTCCAGGAAGAAGCTGACTCACACATTCTGCTGAGCGCACACAATCACAGTCTAAGAACAAAGTAAAAGCGTCACTTTCAAAAACAGAGGGAGAAAAGCTCACTGTTAGCTACAAGTCTAACTACACTCCAGGATTACCTATAGCCCATTTAATGGAGACAACACTGACTCCTACGCTGATTCTGGTGGAGCTCACTGTTGTAAGGTTTGCTTTCAGGATTGAAAAAGATACAAAAATAAATAAATAAATTACAGTGACATATGACAAATGGGTTTCCTGGCTTGAAAATCTTTAACATATGGCTGATAGATACTGCTACAACACAATGCATTTCAAGGAGACAAAAAATGTCATTTGCTCAGAGCACTTTGGCACTGCAGCGTTTCTCCGCAGAGCAACTCACCTGCATTCACAGAAGGCATCATCATTCATTCCTGGTGACTCCATGTCAGGGTGGAGGTCCTCCTTCTCCTTCACTGTAGGGGGGCAGGAGAGCTGTTTCAGCACCGCTGTTATGGAAGCAGTACTCTTATCTATAGATGTAATTACACAGTTACTTGTACTCAGTCAATGTTTCTGAAAGGATGGTCACTTGAGATGCAGCATCTCTTTTTCCAGGGCATCTTAAAAACACAGTGTACAGAACAGTTCATCATTTACATGATCAATGTGATTTCTTTTTTTCTTGAAAAACCTGATGTATGCAATTAGATACATGCAATACACGGATAATCCACCAGGGGGGATGAATTTGTTCACCAGAGTCCTTTCCAGTGACACTACAAGACTGTCATCAATGAGGAAGGAAGCAGAACTTTAGCAGTTTTGAAAAGGAATTACCAAACTGTTAAACATGTTTGTGTTATGTTTTTGTTTGTTCAAAAATAGTATTTGAGCACTGAGACCTGATGTATCAAATATGATACAAAATTGAAAATCATACATGGAAATTCTTATTTAAAAAATATTGTTTTGGTTGTTCAGAAGGACCAATTAAAGCTTTTTTTGTCAACGATTTAATGGTTCAGGCTTTACAGGGATATGCACAGATACAAAAAGCTGAGATGCTGTGTGAAATATAAATAAAAACAGAATGCATTAAATCCCAAAAGGCCATATTTTTTCACAGATAGAGCATAGAAAGCATGTCAGATGTCTAAACTGAGATTTTTTTTTAAAAGAAAGAAAGAATAAATAAAAACAGATTAAAAAAATAGGTAATCTTGTATTTGATGACAGTAACATTCGTCAAAAAAGTTCGGATGGAGGATCTTAGAGATGCAAAGGTTTACTGACCTGCAAAAACTGGGACTACAAATGAAGACCCTGGTGCTAAAAGTACTGAAGTCACATTTTTGGACAATTTAAGGTGAGGATATAAAGTTGTTGTATTTGTTAAGCAAAGTCCACCCTATAAATATTTGTAACATACTTTTTTTTATGACTTCAGTACTTTTAGCACCAGGGTCATTAAATGAGGGAACAATTTCAGAATAAATTTTCCGCAAAGTAAAATTGGAAGAACTTTGAATAGGTCATCATCTGCAGACCATGATATAATCACAAAGGTTTGAGAATCTGGAAAAATCTTGAAACAGAGGTTGAAAATCAATATTGGATACCCAGACCCTGACATTCTTCTGTAAATCTGTGCATGGGCTCCGGAACGCTTCTAGAACCCAGTCTTTGTGAACCCAGTTTACTGTGTCTTCAGTAAATACATGTTAATTAAAGCTGCATCATACAAAGAAGAAGACAGATGTAAACATGACCCAGAAACACAGTTGTCTTCTCTGAACCAAAGCTGATTTAAAAAGGACTGAGGAGAAGCAGAAAACTGTTCTGAGGTCAGATTAATCAGAATGTTTTCTCTTTTTCTTTTTAGTGTTGTTGTTTTTTTGTTTTTTTTTAAGAATATACGTTAAATAATGTCATCTGTTGTTAGGGTCAATGCGGACTGTTCTGGATACTTGAATTATTGTATTAAGTGAAGTATGTACATGTTTGTCATATACTCTATGTACAATACAGTCTTATAACAGCACTGTGGGGCAGGTGTAAATAAGATTTGGTTTCTTCCTACTATTTTTCAAGCAACATATATGTTTATTTAAAATGTCACTATGAATATTCGACTCATTCATTCATTCCAACCACAAATGCTGCATCCTCAAGACTTTCCATAAGAGGGACCATCTGGGTTTTTATCTGCTCTGGTGTTTCTGATGGTGCTGGGAGTCTCTTCAGTTGCAGATGCTTCCAGACTGTTGTAAAAAAGAGGGGATGCTACACAGACGGAAACATGGACCAGTACCAACTTTTTTGGAGATATGATGCTTCCATTATATTCAAAATTACCTCATATTTTGCTGAAAATGGTCCGTTTTCTCAGTATAAACATTTGATATGTTTTCTATTTTCTTGGGGGAATAAATCATGCATTTATGAGATTTGCAAATCATTGAATTCTGTTTTTACATGAAATACAGTGGTAAAACAACATACCACTCAGTCGTAAGGGTGTGTATCAGCCAGAATCTGGTGATTTGATACAAATCACAATACCAGGATCATGATACGATATACCACGATATATCATGGTACTGTTAACAAGGCAATATTTTTTTTTTTTTTTTTTTTTTTTTTTTTTTTATTAAGATTATTTCCTGGAAAAACTTAAAGTGCAGCATTTGGATAAATAAAGTTTTAACATGCGGCTTTACTAGTACAAAAATCACAAATGTATAAATAGATCATGTCTCACAGACATTACAGTTTAAGATCCTGCTCAAATGTTCATATTCTGCTAGTTGTGAAAAGAACACAGTGTTCAGTCCCTGAATCATCCATCATCAGAATGTTCATTTTATGCAATCCCAATAAAAAAAAAACTAATATTGAAAATATCGATACAGTACTTTTTAATATTGATACAGTATTGTGAAGTGAAATATCATGATATATTGTGGTACCGATATTTTCTTACAACCCTGCTCAGTTGTAGTGATAATAACTAGATTGTTAATAGAACATGGTAAAGGAGAATAATTAACAATAACATCTTTATCATTATCCAAAGAGAAATAAGTCAAACATTACATGTTGTTAGTTTAATGTGGCTGTGCATGAAAACTAAAGCAAACACAACCTTTTCCACTCAAACTTTGTAAACGTACAGCAAGAAATTATCTGAACTTTTATTGCGCTTCAGTATTTATTAGAGTCTGAAAGTTCTAACTAAAAAGTTTTGGAGAACAGTTAAATGTGAGGTTGCAGACAGTGAACGCCTCTCCTCTAGTTGTCTGCACAAAATGTTACACATCGGTTCTTTGTGTAAATATGCTATAAAAAAAAATACCGTTTGCTTCAGAGAGAGACAAAAGAGGGGTTTCTTGAAAAGAGCTGGATTGGCAAAAGGGGGATCCAAAGGAGCTGATGAAATATTCAGAGCTTCATGTCAAAAGCTACTGCAGGCAAAGAGGCAGAGTGTTGGGGAGAAAGCGAGTTGAGAGGAAAGAAGGCGAGTGAGGAAACGCTTTGCAGGTAGCAGCCATTGTGAGACTGAATTTGGCTGCGGTACAAGGCGGCACAAAGGCGCTGGGGAAGAGCCAGGGGTCTGCTCAGGTGAGGGGTGTGGAGGAGTGGAACAAAGCCAGCTGATTCCCACTTGTCTAGTTTGACAGGCCGTGTAATCAGAAGTACCAGGCAGACCTAACGGGGCCGTGCAAATTACAGTCACATGCAGGGGAACTAGAAACAAAATGCAGGGTTTCACTCAGCTGCAGGCGTCAGGGGGACGGTGCATTCAGGGTTAAGCACTCGGAGGTTCACGAAGCTGCCATGCACGGGTGTCCAAGGGGGCGGGGTCAGGGTGGAGGCCCACTGAGCAGTTTCATTCTTTCAGGACGTCAACCAAAATCACACGATGCTCAAATAAAAGTGATCCAAATTATGTGATAAATTAGTCGTTTTCAGAGGAGTGGATTTAGATGACGTTAATTTCACATTGACTGGTAAAAGACTTGCAACTCAGCCCGATTTTTCTAACTAATAACTCATAATCGCACTTCATTTGACTTAAGGCTGGGTCATCATCAATCACATTTAACCCTCAAACACCTCATATACAGTCATGGAAAAAAAAATATTAGACTACCCCTTGTTTTTTTTCAGTTTCTTGTTCATTTTAATGCCTGGTCCAACTAAAGGTCCATTTATTTGGACAAATATAATGATAACCACAAAAATAGCTCATAGTAGTTTAATTTCAGTTCATTTTCCATGATTTTCTTGATAATAACCAAAAGCACTTCAGTTCTTCCATCAATATCTATGTCATTGTACTGACAAAAACAGTGTTTTTATTCATTCCATGTTTTCTTTTCTGTCTGTTTTAGTCACATGATGCACACAGGAGTTAGTACTTGATTGCATAACCATTGTTTCTGAGGATTTTTGATGGTCTAATAATGTTTTCTGCGACTGAATCTGTTTTTGTAGAATGTTAAATCTTTAAATCACTATTACTGTCAGTGCACATTGAAACAGTCAGAAAAAGAGTAGATTCTCTGCTTTTCCCCGAACCTGTTTACATGATCATAAAAGTACGATAATTGGGAGTAATCTGATCATTTTAATAATCACGTCTAATGCATTTACATGCACTTAAGAAATGTCATAATCCCTAACCCCATAATAAAAAAACTCTAGGTTAGACACTGCAGTCCAGTATCGGATTTCTTTTGGAGTATATACATACGTAACTTCCTGTTGTCTTCCGCTCAGGTTTGATTACGTGTCTTCCTTTTTCTAGGATTTTAATTGTGCTTAATTTGTGTGTAATTGTGTGACATGAGACGTAATTCCATAAACATGGTGACGAACGTAAATATCCTGTTGATTTACAGATATATTCATTTTTATTATATATTACCCCTCTATCCCATACTAAATAAAAAAAAAAAAAAGATTGGGTTTCCTGCTGTGTCCACTATCCATGTTTGTTTAAAAACTCTTCTTCGCTTGTTGTAACATCCGTCAACATCCGTTTTTGGTTTTTTTTTTTATTCATGTGACCAGTTGTGGAAAAAGGTCTTTCCATTGCAGTTTTGCGTGATATACCAATTGTGCTACACCTGAAAAACCACTTCTTGCCAGTGCAAAAATCTTTCATCGAATCACCAGAGTTTTGGCAAAAATTGATGTTTTTCCATTAGGTAAATTTTAATGCGCAAGTTATATTGGATATTGGCTATATTGGACAATGGGAAAGCAACTATTGACTTTTGCCTCAACCTGAAATGGGCAATAAATCAAATTACTTCCATTTACTGAAGCATGTTTGCTCATTGTAATGTATTGATTGTGAATATATTATTGCCTATTAATGGTGTCTCATTAGATGTGAAATTATCTAACAATATACAACAAAAAACGTCTTAATTTCCTTGACCATGGATGCACTGAGATTCAGTGAATCAGCCACAGCTGCCTATGTGAGAAAAAAGTGTGTTTGTCAGTACGTGTCACCTGTCTGCAGACTGACAGAATGATAAATTAACAATAACATGGACTCCAAGGACAAATATGAGTCACTGAATTATAAAGGCAGACGCTACGTAGTTTCAGTACAATGAAAAGCCTAAAATAAATGTTAAATAAATATACATTAAGGCAAATGATACTTATTTTGTTGAAGTAAACTGTGGATTTATTCATATAGCTGTGTTTATTATGTTTTATATCCCATGACACACATCCTTTTCTTCAGGAAATTGGTTTTCTCAGCTGCTCTTGTATAAATTCTTCCTGCTGCAAAGTTAAATATGCTTCTAAATACAATGACCACAGACATATGATTAAAAATAATACAGATACTTAAGATGGCACTAAATTTGAGAAGATACAGTGAGACTTGAGTTAATGGTCTAGACCAGAGCTATTCAATTAAAAATCACTGAGGTCCAGTTATTTAGATTTCCTCCAAGTAAAAGGTCTGAACCGAAGTCCAACTTGTGTGTTTGAGCCTTCCCCTATGTCCACATTTTCATATGGTTCCAACAATATTTACTGTCAATTTTCAATGCAGGAAATGTTTAACAAAGTGCGCAGCTAGTTCTTTTACCCTAAGTAAAAGTTAGTCCCAGGCAAATACATTTAAGGCCATTATTTCAGATTAAAGAAAACAGAAACCTCAGAATAAAATAAATAAAAAAGTGCAAACAGAGGTGAATAAGCTTTTTTTTTTTTCTCTCTCTCTTAAATTACAGAGGTCCCAGCCTAAAGAATTGAAGGCCTACACTTCAAGTAGAAAAGTCAACATCGTCAGAAAACAATAAATAAAAAGTGGCTGTTTTAGGAAATAAAACAGTGTAAACATAGCTTTGAACACCGCCTTTTCTCTTTTAATTCTTCTTTTTTTTTTTGGAGGGGGGCATGTGACAGCCCTGCAGTCATTTAAATCTTGGTTGTGCCAGTACATCATCTGCTAATATTTCTGTTTTTTCTGATTGCTGTTGAAGCTGATATCAGGATTTGTTTGATTTTTTCCACACATCTTTTTTTTTTTTTTTGGTTTTCCCTCAAAGTCTCAGCAACAGCGTTTAAGCGCTCCTTCACAACTGTCCCATCCCTAAAAGCTTTTTTATGTTGCCCCAAAATCCACGATACCTTTAGTGAACATTGGTTTGCACGTTGCTGGGCTGTAAATGTATGAGTCTGGTAGATGTGTCACACTGGGCTTGCAGTTCGGTTCTTTTCGTGTCCTCAGCTCGGACTTCAGGGCAGAACTTAGCTGTGCTTTGTTTCGTAGTGGCGCTTCACGTCGCCACTTTTAATTAATGTCACGTTTTCAGAGCATATGAGGCACACTGGTTTTGAACTGCTTTCTGGAAGAATGAACATACATTTCTCCGTCCATTTATCTAAAAAACAACGGTTTTCCGCATCAACTTTCCTTGTTTTGGAGCGAACCATGCTGCCATCACTGTGTCTTCCTCTGTACTCTGGTGCACGCGCCGCACAAGTTAAACAAACGATTTGATTGGCTCATCTGAGTGGAGTTATTCTCTTTATTTAGCCGCCATTGTCGGAAAAAATACTCCATGAAAATGATCTATTCTCGTGAATGTATCAGAGATTGGTCATGGGTCCGGACAGAACCATCGCTGGGTCAGGGTCCGGACCGAGGTCTGCCATTTAGACCATGTTTATTAAATGTACAAAGAGAAAAAAATAGGACTAGCAGGAAAAAAAATGTGCTGTTAACTGTAACTACAATAGAATGACAACTAGATAAAATGACAAAAATTGTTTTCATGATGTGCAAGCATAAAAAAGACTTTGCACTTTATTGTAGCTTTAATAAATAGTTGTGAAAATTGTGTGGATCATAGTGTGTAGTTTACGCCAGTCTGCACTGTCAGCAAAATAGTTGATATTTTTAGAATCAACATGTGGTTTTTCATAATGCTGAAATTACAGAACATCTGCTTTTCTACTCTTTTATTCTGTTGTTTATGCGTCATGATGGCTGATGTTCGACAGACTCATTTGCATAACTGGTGTTTTGCAGCGTATCTTAACGTTATTTCTATTCTGTCTTTCCATTTGTTCTTCATATTTTTTAGCCTATGATGCCTCAAAAAACATTAAAACAACTGGTTCCAGGCACAATAAGCCCCGCCTCCTCGCACATCTTGTAGCTTATTTTGGCATCAATCCAGCTGATGTCATCATGTCTATGCATGCACTGATGTCAGCATATCAATTGTCTCTATATAAGTACCAAGTCTGAAGTAAATTGAAACAAAATTGATGTTTTTATACACATTTGAAATTTTGCCCATTATAAGTAAATGGGACAAGAAAAAAGATTTTCAAAATTCCTAAAAAATATGAACTTTAACCTACTTTTCCCAAAATGTAATGAGATCTATTCTGGGTCACTGGCAATATATAAATTCAATTTGCTATGAATTCAACCAATAATTTTGCTGCTTAAGTGTTAAGAAACAAACCAAGCCAAAAACCATTACCCTTGCCTCCCCTTTCGGGGGGCGGAGCAATTAGCTAAAACTAGAAATACAAGAAAGAAAGAAATTACAGGACTAATGTGACCTTGTCCTCCTTAATCTGGACTTGAGTTTGTTTCACGTCTGGCCAGTTCACCTAATATCTTGGATCACATTGATATTTAATGTGTGGATTTTGGTTAACATTCTGAAATGAAACAGGACTGGGAGCCGACCCTGGTCAATGACTAACTGACCTTGATCCATGGACAGCATTTCTCGTCGCTGCAGTCGCGGCGGCGTACCTGCATACTTGCCACCTTTATTTCTCCGAACAAAGCAGGCGATGAGGGCGACGAGGGTGAGGAGGGCCACGGCGCACATGGTCCCAATGAACCAGCCCTGGCTGGAAAGGTTCCTCTGTGAACTGGCCACACCTGAGAACAAACAGAGCGGAAAGACACCCGGCGTGAGTTTGACTTTACACACCAGCCTATTTGAGTCTGACAGCACCCTCAAGCACTCCTCATACAAGTTTATCTTTGACTGAAAACAGAAAAACATGACGGATTCAAGTTTGCGAGGATGTTCTCACGTCGTATTTGACTCAGATTCCCTTCAGCTATAGCACTCCACGTCCTCTGAAAGAATATTAAATTGCACGGCAACAAAAAAAAAAAAAAAACAACACAGCAACAAGCAAAAAAGGAATAAACTCACACTCGCTGTCGATTTGTCAATGACATGTTGGGATTTTTATGGAAGACAGGAACTTAAATCTCTGATCTCTATTGACTGTGGCGCCTTTTCCCCTCCTCTCACCTTTCATTCGGGTCTGGAAAACACCTTCGAAAATGCTACCGTTATCGAGCAGCCTCTTGGCCAAGAGGCGCACTGTGTACACCGTCCCAGGTTTGAGTCCATCAATAATGTGGAAACTCTGAGAAGTATTTACAGCCTCTGAAATCCGCCAGTTACCATCACCTGCACAGCCAAGCACAAGAAGTGCACAAGCAGCAAAAGTTTAGTGTCATCAAAAGAAGGTAGGATACGCTGTAGGAAAGTTAGAAATGAAGCTACCAAATGCATTAGCTATGCTACATGTTTAAGTCAACTATTTATACAGAAGATGGAGGTAAACATGCAGACTTTAGCTCATTTACATCATGTCTTCTAGTGTTTATATATCCTCCTGAGATACAGGGAAGTACAAGTTTGGGTTTTTTACATTAAATAATTGCCTTGATTAGAAACAGCATAATGCAAAAGTGTTTTTCAGATACATTTTTACATTTTTTTAATACAATATCTTTTGGAACGGACAGTATTTTTTTGTTTGTTTTTTTAAGTAAAGCTGTGAAACTCTTGTCCCCTACAGATAACAAAAATGCATTTCTGAGTCTCAAGAGGATATGTAAATGTAAAAAAATGCACCTAAACAAATCACCTGAAAAATAGCATGAAAAAAAACATGAAAAATAGCTTGTGGTTTTTCATATAAGCCACATATATCTTTTTGAGACCCAGGAAACTAAAGGTTTTGGCTTTTTTTTTGTTTTACATTAAATAATTGTCCTGATTGGAAACAGTATAATACAGTTTTTTTCAGATATATTTTACATTTTTTAATGCAATATTCTTTACAGTGGACAGTGTTTTGTGTTGTTTTTAGTTTTTGTTTTGTTTTTTGTTTTTTTTTCCAATAAAGCTGTGAAGCGCCTGTCCCACACAGGGAACGAAAATGCATTTCTGGGTCTCCAGAGGATATATAAATCTAAAAATTGCACCTAAACATGTCGCCTAAAATTTCCTATTAATGCTCAGCAAGGCGGGGACAGGAGAAGTAGCTTACGGTTATTCATATAAGCCACATAAAGCTGCAAGTCCTGCTGCTCTTCTCTGGCAGTCCAGCTGATTTTGGCAAAGGTGTCACTCACATCCGAGCTTATGTTGAACAGAGCTGGAACTGATAAAGAGGAGAAGAAATAGGGGGAGGAAAGGAAAACACAGACAGGCACAGAGAAAAGGGGAAGGAAGGCAGGAAAAGAGGATTAGCAGAGGCAAATAGGATCCCCCTGCAGCTTGAGAACGGCACAGCTAGCAGAAACCCTTCAAGACGACAGTTACAAAGCCAACCCCGGGTTCCAGACTTAATTGAGTGAAGCTGGATTTTGCCTCATAAGGGGTAGATATAGAGATGGTGGGCGGGAGTGACATTTATTCTTCACTCTTAAGCACAACTGGCACCGACTCCCCCCATCATCCCCACTTTACCCCCACCTCCACCCAAGATCACAACACATATCAGAATAGACTCAAATGGCTCCGTGTCACGTTGCTAGTTGAAAGTTCAGGCACATCAAGATCAGATGACACACGTGTGATTGGCTGTGCATGTGAGAGTGTGAGCGATATACCTAAAGGAAGATGAGTGGAATTGCCGGGGATAGAGCTGGGAAAAGATTGAGAGCAGTTGTGGTCTGGAATGAAAGACAAGCCTCTGATGTTAGATTCCTGCTACAATGCTGTCAAGTCTAATACGCTATATTTTCCAACAACTAAACTATACAGAGTACAAGAAGACGGCGCTGCTAGAGTTAGCGGTAAAGCTGCATTAGAACATACAGAGGAAACACTGCTGCAGGGATTGGGTGTTCTAAAGAAATCTGAAAATAAATCAAACTGCACTTTGTACATCAGTGCGTAGGTATTTTTCTACAGTTCAGTTTGATTTATTCAAACTAACTATATTTTTTATGGAAATTATGAGCAATACAGAACAATTCATGATAAAATTAACACACGTGTCATGGATTATTCATGTTCCTTTAGTCCAGGGGTCAGTTATGATTTAAGGAGGTCCATTTCCTTGTGTGCAGGTTCACAGCGTCAGTATGTTTACGTTGCATTAGAATTTAGTTACATATGCTCCTGAGACCCAGCAATGCTTTTTTAAATCCTCTGTAGGGGACAAGAGTTCCACATGTTTACTTAAAAAAAAAAAAAAAAGGATCTGTAAGGAAAAATTAGGGTGATTATTTAATGTAAAAAAAAAAAAAAAAAAAAAGCCAAAACCTTTACTTTCCTTAGTCTTAAATTTAAATGCACTATCTTTATAGACTTGTCCATTCCACTGTTAATATTGTGTCTATTCATATTTTATGTCTATTTTCTTTTATTTTATTGTATTTTTAGTTCTATTCTTGTTATGCTTTTTGTAAAATGTTGTATTATATTTTCTTATTTTACTTTTCAGTTTTTGTAATTCTATATCCGCTCTATTCTTATTTTCTTGCGTATTGTTTTTTTATTCATTTTGTCGCACTGACTGGAGTATCACTCCAAATTTCTTTGCACACACAATGACAGTGAAGGCTGTTCTGATTCTATTCTGGTTCTCAGGAGGGTATTATGCACTGAAGTTGCCGTGTCATTGGCTTAACATGTGCACTGCGTGGTGTCAGTGAAGACAGGTATAATTCAATGCCATTTAAACAATATATATATATTTTAGTGCAACTCTGGACTCTGACACAAAATACTCTTTATTTTCCATCAACTCAACCATATTGATCACAATAAGCAGTGCTATTCGAATTAAAAACGGTAAAGCCGTATTACAATATACATAGAAAACACTGCTGCAGGGATTTGGTGTTCTAAATAAATCTGAAAATAAATCAAACTGCACTTCTTACATCAGTGCGTAGGTACTGACAAAGACTTTTTTCTTCAGTTCAGTTTGATTTATTCAAACTACGCCTTTGCTGTGACCAACTACCAGCACATCTACAAGTATCTATATGACTAGTGCTATGTTAGCGGGCTGCAGGCGGTGATACATACTGCTCTGAACGGGGGCCACAGCTGGAGTCTGGGACAAATCTTCACAGAGATAAAAAAGAAAATGAAATACAGCTGAAGATTAGAGATATATGGAAAGCCAGCTTTAGAGGTTTATAATATACACAAGCTCACATTTTAAGACATGCATGGGTGCAAACATACACATTTCTGAGCACGGATCGCCTCTGAACCGGTCGTACACAGGTGCACAGACGCGCTGCTGGGATTTTAGATGTGGTGTGTAGCTATGAAATGCACCAGTAGGGGTCGCTGTGCAACAAAACAGCAACCTGACAACTAAATTATGTGGTTATGATTACAGATTGTTTAAATGTGTAGTGTTTATGTAATGGGAAGTGACAAATAAGGTGTATTAAAACCAGAAAATGCAGGAATAGAATAGAATAGAATAGAATAGAATAGAATAGAATAGAATAGAATAGAATAGAATAGAATAGAATAGAA
>JAPQRP010049514.1:0-13041 GCA_037367295.1 Apogon hyalosoma | reverse complement strand
GAGCAGATCACAGATCAGAAATGTCAACATGGAACCACACATTTGGAACATTGGATTATTTCACATTTTTAATTTGTGTGAACAAACGAAAGAATGAAAAACAGCTTGGTTTTTTATTTTTGATTTGTACGCAAATAATGAAATAACGAGTCATTTTTTTCATTTTCCGATTGTGGATTCTCAATTGAATATGAAAAGAAAGAATAATGCATGGATTCTGCTACTATATGTTTTCTGCATTTGTACATCCACTGTGATCTGTACATTTTGTTAATAATAAGATGAGATATAATAAGATATAATATTGTTGAAATTGCACTTATTATTAAAAGATATTTCTGGGTGGTCAGTGTATCTTTTGGTAATTGGTTTTTGACTTCAGAAAAAAAACAAAAACTAGTGGTTAATTGATTTTTGTTATAAAATAAAATAATTAAAATTGAATTTCAAGGAGTTTTTCTTTTTCAGTGTCAAAACAGATAAACCAAATTTAAAAAAAAAAAACTGATTGATTTTTGTTTTCTCTTTGTAATAAGAAAAAATAAAGTTTATACCTGACAGAAATGGACTAAAACTGTCTGGTTTTTCATTTTCTCAGACCGGATGTTGTCATTTTCAAGGAAAGAGGACTAATGCCTAGGCCTAGATAAAAAAAAAAAAAAAAGAAGCCTAGGTCACAAAGATTCTTATGAACGATGGGTTTGTACGACTCTTCTGGTTTGTATGAAATCTGGATTTCATAGACATTCATGGAGGGAGCATGTCTACGATGTCCAGATTTCGTAGAAATTTCATCCAGATTTTGTACAGATTTGATGGGTTAACCCATCATTCGTAAGACTCTTTGTGACTTAGGCATTAGCCTTGAAAATGACAACATCTGGTCTCAGAAAATGAAAAAAAAACTGGCGTTTTTGGTCCATTTTTCCATTTCTGTCAGGTAGTAACTTTCTTTTTTGTTATTAGGGAAAACGAAAATCAATCACTTTTTTAAAATGTGGTTTATCTGTTTTGACACTGAAAAAGAAAAATGCCTTGAAATTAAATTTTAATTCTTGTATTTTAAAATGAAAATCAGTTAACTACTAGTTTTTATTTTGTTTCTGAAAAGAAAATCCAATTACCAACAGATCCACGGACCCAGGGTGTATATGTTGTTCAGGTTATTCCCATTTCCATAATGTAATCTAACTTTCACACTAAAGCAAATAGAAAAATTTGGATTATTATTTATAGGTGATAATGCATATTATTTGAGATCACATTGGGTTGTACACAGCCCCTGAACTAAAATGAATGTGACACCTCTGCTGTAGACGCATGTAGAGGAAATGTGGACCAGTGTTTGCTTCATCCAGATATTGTCAAAATATTGTACTAGTCCAAAAAGATGTAAAAATGCAGCATTTCTTATTAGACACAACAACACAAAGTCTCACACACAGACTCAACCTCCAGAAACAGAGGAAAAGCTGGATTTTGGTTGTAACTCGACTGTATTTTAGAGGAGGTAAGAAAATTGTCATTCAGATTGTAGTTGATGATTTCACCTCAAAAGACCACGATGAGATCAGCTGTAATTAATGTTATCAATCTTACAACCTGAGCTGAAATGAAACAGATGAGTGCACTTCACAAAACTTTGTCTGATTTGTTCAGGCTCTGGTATTTCAATCAAAACATGTGAGATATACCCAACTTTTGGCCAAACAATAACCGAGAGCTGAGCCTGACACCGGCTCCTGTCACTGCAGGTATTCCATCATATGAGATAAAACTTCAGTGGTTGTGATGAAATAGATTTCCAATGTTTTGGAATGCAATTGATGTCTTTTCATTTTCTGACTGCACCACTGAGTCTCCTCTTCAGCTGCCTTTAGAAGATTACCTTGTGACCTGACAAAACCCCTAACAGAGAAATCCCTCGGTAAACGGATGAAGGTTGTAGTTACAACTGCTTGTCCAATGCATCAAAGGTTCTTTTCTTCATAGAGCCTGAATGTTGTATCGCAGTAGCAGGTCAGACTTCAGTGCCAGTCTGTTTTAGACCCTGATGGGGCTTCATTTCAACAACTGAAACAACACATTTCATTATATATCTATGTTTTTTGAAATGTCTAAGCAATTTACACAAACATAAAGACCCAGTGCTACTTTTGAGGCAGTTGCCAAATTAGATTTTCTCATCGTTTATTCTAATATGATGCTCTGTGTTTTGCATTTTCTAGTAAAATCAGGTATTTTCCTATATTTAATTCACTGATCATGTTGATGTTCATTAAAGCTCAAATTAAAGTTGAGGGTTATTGTATCAAAAACAGAGAAAATGAATGAAAAAGGGACTTTTTCAGTCAAATATGTCATTAACTGAACATAAACCACCACCACGCCTCCATCCACTGGCATTGATCCAACTGCATGGTTTTAACGGTGATTCCAAGATTGTAGATGAAATTTTGTTGCCTGTTTTATTCTTTTTTCTTCATTTTAGTTCAGCTTGTGGCTTATTTTATTTATGTTACTCATTATTTTGTTGTTTCATTATTAATTTTTGTTCATTTTATTTATTACTTTGCATCTTTTGGTTCATTTTGTTGCTCATTTTATTATTTTTTACTTTATTTTAGTGCATTTTTTGCTTATTTTTTCACATTATTTATTATTCTGTAGGTTTTTTTAAATTAATTTTTCTTTATTTTATCCGCTGTCATTGATCCAAATCCATGGGTTTTACTGTTGAATCAATGTTGCAGATGACATGTTGTTGCCTGTTTTATTCTTCTGTCTTCAATTTTGTTCAGTTTGTGGCTTATTTTGTTAATGTCATTTATTTAATTTTTGTTCATTTTATTTATCACTTTGCCTTTTTTGTGGCTTTTCTTTTACTTTAAGTCAATTTTTGCTTATTTTTTCAAATTAATTATTATTTTGTAGGTTTTTTATTCATTTTTGTTCATTTTATCCACTGCCTTTGATCCAACTCCACAGGTTTTACTGGTGAATCGATGTTGCAGAAGATGACCGTGTTTCTACGTTCACTACAGAACCTCTGAGCATCCAGATGGGTTATATCTGATGACCATGAAAAGATGAAGAACTGTATTTTGCAGCAACTATTGACATGGATTGATAAGATTAATGGATCAACATGCATTTAACTTTTTATATCAGTAAATTATTTTGGTCGCTGGGTGTTTATGGGTTGAAGAAACAGACCAACGTTGAAGAACATGTGAACACTAGCACCACCTAGCATGTAAACGAAGCACCGCGTATACGTTTTGAAGAGAGCATGATGTATGCATTTTCTGTCTTGCAGAAATAAGCGTGCAGCTCATTAAGTCCACGGTCTGCCATGTTCACAGTGAACCTTATCAACCCCTACATGACACAACATGACTGCACGGCACCTTCACACTGAAGACATGGAGATGAGCCACGGCGCTGTAGTTTTTCTCTAATCTAATGTACATTTCTGCATCTCTTTACTCTGTTTACTGTACGGCTGCGATTCGACTTAACCAGCCAGAGGAAGATGTCTAAATTATTCTGTCCTTTGCGTAATATCCTTTGCTGATTTGAGCATGCATGTGTTGGACCACAGGGGACGAAGGGGCCAGTTTGATAAATGGCTTAAATAATGAGGAGTCCCAGGAGTGTTCAACTTAACTACAGCGTAATTCTGCTTTCTAGATGAAGACCTCGATACCAACACTGTCTCACACACACACACTAACAGCAAAATAAATGTACAAATTATTGCACATTGCATGTTAGATAAGTTTTTTGCTTTTGCACAGTCTCTACAGATATACTTTTTGGAGCCTGCACTTTAAAGTTCATGTATCACAAATCCAAAAGTGTATTATTCATCTTTAAAAACATCTCTAAATGACCAAATGATTAATGCATATGTGCTCATATTCAACTCATTTTCCTGTTTTGTATGTTACTTTGCAATTATGATTAAGAATTTTTCAGCTACAGTATGATTTTAGTTTTAAAAAATACATAATTTCAGACATATCACTGTTTAATGAATATATAAGGTCGGAAATTAGGTAAAATTGAAAGAAACACATTAAAGAAAAATATTTAAAGTGGATACATCTTTTTATTTTTCCATAAGTTTGCAAGAAACTAGCAGCCATATGTACGATCACCTCAACTTAACCCATAAAGACCCAACACTACTTTTGTGGCACTTCCCAAACTATTTTTTCCTCTAAATTTAGCCTTTCTTAAGTGATTTATCCCCATTTGTTGTAATGTTATCTTCTTCATTTTGCATTTTTTCAGTATAAATCATCTATTTTCCTGTAGTTAATTCACTGATCATGTAGATGTTCATCAAAACTCAGATTAAAGTTGAGGGTTATTATATTACAAACAGAGAAAACAGAAGGAAAAGTGACTTTTTCAGCAAAAATGCCATTAACTGAACATAAACCCAGTGTGTCCATCCACTGTCATTGATCCAACTCTAAGGGTGAATCGATGTTGTAGAAGATGATGGTGTTTCAATGGTAACTACGGAGCCTCTGAACGTCCAGATAGGGAAAGTTAAATTTAAAGATTCATAAAATGAGCACTATGTTAAAAAGTTTCTGTATTACCATCTGTGGAGTAAAACTGTGGAACAAATTGTGTGGAGATAAAACACATAATTCAGTTTTAAAAAAGATATAAAGAATTGATTCTTGTGAGGTCCAGTATTTAACAATGACAATGAGAGCTGTTTGTTTATGGATAATGTTGTAGTTATTGAAGAAAATTGTTGAACTGTTGAGTCTGTTTGTATGACTGTACTACCATGATCATTTTGTTGTGCATAATTCAATTATTGCCTTATGTATTAGTTGTGGCTGGAAGCCAAAATGAGGAAAAATGTATTGTTTGATTCTTGTATTAAGTTAGAGATAAATGTGTAAAAGCACTTGAGGGGTTGGATTAAATACGTTCATACTTCTTCCTACTCCTTTTTGACCATGCAAATTCAGATTTGCATGTACTTGAAGACAAATTCTGTTCATTTAAATCTTATTTTGTTTTTGTCTTATTTTCCTTTGTTTTGTTTTATTTTGTATCTTTGCATGTTCGAAATAAATTAATTAAAAAAATAAAAATGGGTCATATCTGATGACCATGAAAAGATGACAAACACCAATTATTTACAGTTAATAAGTTTAGGGGTTCGGAAGTTATTAAACATTTTACATAAGTAGACGATTTTGGTTGATGGTGGATATTTGGGTCTTTATGGGTTAAACAGTGAATTATGGTTCTGATATTCAGAATAGACGATTTTAGTGTTAGCGCATTTTAGTGTTAGTCTTTGTGCTGCATCTGTTTGGTGAATAAACCCAAATGAAAAAGCAAGTTTAAGATTCTATGGATGAGTAATATTATGAGGCTTTTATCCAGTTAAATGAGCCAAAATGTCCCTTTTAACATTCGAAAAACTAAGGTACATAGTCTGTTACATGAGACTGTTTCAGATAACTGCTCACTGCATCATATCAGTTCATAAGGAATCTGTATTTTCTGACACCAACAAAACGTTGCAACTGCACATAAGCAAACTCCCCTTCCCTGAGGTCAGCATTTGTGCGATTGTTTCCTCTCCCTCCCAGCATCTGATGATGGATGGATGGATAGCGGTACATGAAACTGATTGCTCTTAAACTGACAGTGACAGAAAAACTGAAGTCCTTCAGAAATCCTTGCTTCGTCCCACTCAGCAGCATGTTAAATGCTGCGCGCAGAAGCCACTAATCTCAAATCTACCACTAATTCATCAGTGTTAAACTGTTAGAATCCGTGTCGCACCTTCACGTGGCTGCATATGTTCTGTGTCTGCGAGTTTGCACAAGGAGGTTCCATATTGTGCCAAAACACGAGAGAAAGAACCAGAAGAAAGAGCAGCAGACGTAATGATCCGGTGAGAAAAGCAGCAGTGTGAGGAGGGCTTCGGCACCAGGCAGAGGGTACAGCACCCTGCATGAATATCAAAAAGCTCTCTCCCTTTGACCTTGAGATTAATATTTAAAAGCTGGCTACAGTCTATACACACTCACACTCACTGATATGTGCATAAGTATGAGCATGTGCATATACACACGGTCAGACGGCTGTGTGAGCCCCCCCCAGCAGCAGCAGCGGCAGCAGCAGCAGTGCACTCAAGCCTTCCTCATTAACCGACTGTTCGGTTCGGGTTCTTCTATCTATAAATACTGTATAAAAGAAGAGATGACCATAGAGGGAATGCTACCAACCGACCAATGTTCGTGGCTTCAAACCCTCACAATCACCTTGTTTTCAATGTTATCTTGTATATTATCTGTATATATGCTTTATACGTTGTACATATTTCTTCCGTCTGTGGTATAGACTTGGCTTTTTGTATAGTATTTAGTATTTCTTTGTAAATTGTGTATATTGTCGATATTTTTTGGTATAATTTGTGTGATATTTTTATACAGTCTTTTTGCACTTGAAGTGTTTGCTGCTTAAAAGAAACAGAAGCTAATAAATTCATTTTCATGGTCCTATAGCAGTTATAATAGATTCTATTCTATTCTATTCTATTCTATTCTATTCTATTCTATCAGTTCTAGTTCAGTTTGCTGTGTATCCATGTGTCTCCCCCTGCTTCCCTTCTCTCTCTCTCTGTCTCTCTCTCTCTCTCTCCCTTTATCCTTCCTCTTTAACCCCAGCTGGTCAAGCAGACGTTCATCCTCCAGGAGTTGGTTGGAGGTTTCCACCTGTTAAAAGGACGTTTTTCCTCCCACTGTCACCAAGTGTTTGCTCCTGGATGATTCTGTTGGTTTCTGTAAATTGGCTTGAGTCTGGATTAGACCAACTCTACATGTAAAGTGTCATGAGATAACGTTTGTTATGACTTGGTGCTACATAAATAAAATTTGATTGATATTGTATTGTATTGTACTCTATAATGTAAACCATTCCAGGTATTCCGGTAAATTTCAACTTTTTGTTTAAATTGTGAAGCCAAAATAACAAACTACATAAAAAAGATCCAGTGAACTTACAGATCCCAGTGGATCCACACACACACAAAACATTTAGGAACAGACAGAATATTGTTAAACTAGCATGTTGACCCATGTGGATCCACGGGTTCTAGATGTGGTAGTTTAATGCTGTTGTGTATTCGTGCATTCTGTACTGCATTTGTCCAGCAGTCACTGCTAAAGTGTTCTGGCCATAGCAACATAATTGTAAGGCTAATGTATTGCAAAATTACTAATATCTCCCAAAATATTGGTCCTATCGACTTGTCGTTTTCACTAGTCTGTTCCTTGACCAAAAATACATAAATCTGCTAAACGACAGCAGTCAGCTGTGTACAGATTTTGTGTGAATCTCCGGACACACACATGCACACAGAGTCCACTTGGCTTTTATAATATAGATTGCGCTTATCTTTCTTAAGATATTTGAGGTTCTTCATATTTGTTCAGCTTATTCACAATTAGTGTGAAAGGACAATTTGTACATTTCAACATTTTCATGTAATTTTATTTTTTTACACTAAAACAAAGAGGAAAAAAAATGGAGTTGCCATTATTTCTAGGTTTCTGTGCTGTTATTGTACTGATCAAACCCGCTGTGGTTGCTCTAAAGTGGGTTTGAACTGTATGTGGCCCCTGAACTTAAATGATTTCAACACTTTTGATTGTTAATAATTTTTTGTGTAATTTTTGCATTTAACAAATTCATCCCATGGGCCAGATTGGACCCTTTGGTGGGCTGGTTTTAGTCCACGGGCCGTATGTTTGGCCCCCCTGATCTACTGGGTTTATCTTTTGTCCATGTCCGACCACTCAACCAAGTTTGATGAAACCTGGTGCCAACAGACACACAAACCCTAAACCCTTTTACTCATACTGTGTATGGAACAATAGATATGTTGTATTTGTTTGTTTTTTAAAGTAATTAACGATTAAACTACTTAAACTACTACCACTACTACTACTATTATTACTACTACTACTGCTACTACTACTATTATTACTACTACTACTACTACTATTATTACTACAATTATTACTACTACTACTACTACTACTACTTCTACAAACCAAACCCTAATCTCCCTGGTGGAGTTAATATCTGTACTATAAAGTCAAAATGCAAACACCTGCATGTGTAAAATCTGCTGTGTGGTGTTTGCGCTGTGAAACGCTGCAGCTACAACTTGATTCACTGCAATCAAATCAATCAAAACCCTTTAATTTTCAGGATAAAGAGTCTGTCTGGGTTTAGGACTTGGGATGTTCTGTATTCTAAATCATATTCTAAATCTCTGCTCTGTTGGTCCAGGATGTAGAACGATAGTCACCGAACAGAAAATGTCAGACTGCTGGGATATTTACGGACAGAATCCTCGTGGTTCCTTTTCATCTGCTTTGGTTGGGCTTTTATCCTCTAATATCAGTAATCATAACAGCTGTAATCTTTCTCTGGACATTACATGATCCGCCATCACGTCTTCTGTTACCGGCTGAGTCCGATCCCTGCCAGCAGCCCTTTTCTTCCACCCAGTATGCTCAAACCCTCTTCCATCCACCGCTGCGAGGGATGCAAACAAACGCACAAAGTAAGAAATGAGCGGACGTGACGTCTGAGGCTGGGCTTTTGTTTCATCTGCTTTTCTGTCTGTTCCTTTATGTTCAGCGCAGTCTGTGAGACCCTCCTTTATGAGAAGGAGATGAGGAGGAAACCTCATCAGAGCAGCTTTACTTCACCAAGTGTGTGATCAAAGCATGTGTTTGTCCATGTGCGTTTGTCTGCACCTTTACCTCTGGAGTCTGTGGAAAAGACTTCACATTCACCCTTTGTTTAGCACTGAAATACACTATATGGACAAAAGTACTGGGACACGTTAAGTTCAGCTGTTAAAAGGGGTCTGGGATACAAAACAATAAGGACTAATGACAGAATATATATTTATACTGGGATCAAAATCATTGCATTGGTCGGTTTGGTTTAAATTGTTACCCCGCCCCCTGAAGGGGAGGCGAGGGTATTGTTTTTGGCTCGTTTTTTTGTCTGTTTGTTTCTTTGTTTGTTGGTTTGTTTGTCAGCAACTTTACACAAAAACTACTGGACCAATTCCCATGAAATTTTCAGGAAAGGTGCGAGGTGGTCCAGAATAGATCCCATTCAATTTTGGTGAATGTAGGTCAAGGTCAAGGTCACCAAAAATGTGTTTCGCAATGATGAAAGATAGGGCCAATCAGGTAAAACTGGGTGGGCGGGGTTTGTTGTGCCTGGCACCACTTGTTAGTTTTGCTTCCAAAATGCCTTAAAGATGGGTTTTACTTGGTTCTCTCAACACTGATTTTGTTTTTTATTTATTTATTTTATCCATGACTGATTTTAAATGTTCTTCCTCTAAATTTCTCACATATTTTTCCTGCTTTGACTGCAAATAATAATTTTCTACCACAACTAACCATCTACTTTCTTCACATCTCACTGAGGAAGAAAAATCTACCATTAAACTTTAAGGAAATGTTGATGTTTTTATCTCAGATCCTCATGAACAGGACATCTTACAGCTGTAGACGCCATGTGTCCCAATACTTTTGTCCATATAGTTTAGAAACATCAATATTTCCTTAAACCAGGGGTTTCAAACATGCGGCCCAGGGGCCAAATGCGGCCCGCCAAAGGTTCCAATCCGGCCAATGTGATGAATTTACAAAGTGCAAAAATTCCACAGTCAAAGCTGTGGAACTCATTTTAGTTCAGGTTCCACACACAGACCAATATGATCTACAGTCAAATAACAGCAGAATAACCTACAAAAAATAATGATTCCAGATTTTCTTCTCGGTTTGATGTGAAAAAAAAATTTACATTACATTACATTAGAAATAATGACAACTTCAATTTTTTGTCTTTGTTTTATTTCAAAAAATAACATTAAATTATGAAAATATTTACATTTACAAACTATCCTGGAACAATAAAATGTGAATAACCTGAACAATTATGAACAACCTGAAATGTTTAAAGAAAATTAAACACAATTTGAACCATTTTCTGCTTCTGTTACTAAGTGTTTAGTGTCTTTGTAGATCTGATCCATAATGCACATGGAGAAATGAGAGAGAAGTCAAGGTATAATATTGTTAAAACTGCACTTATTTTTCTTAAGAAATTTCAGTTTTTCAGGTTAGTCACACATTCTTTGTTTGGAAAGTTTATAAAAGTAAGTATTTTCATGACTTATTGGAGGTTTTTTTGCACTAAAACACAGGCAAAAATTTGGAGTTGTCATTTTTTATAGGTTATTATGTTATTATTTTACTGGTCCGGCTACTGGAGATCAAATCGGGCTGAATGCGGAACCTGAAAGTGAAGGAGTTTGAGACCCTGCCTTAAAGATTAATGGGAGATATTTCTGACAAAGTGAGATGTGAAGAAAGTAGATGCTCAGATGGGGTAGAAAATTATTATTTACAGTCAGAGCATGAAAAATATTTCAGAAATTTAGAGGAAGAACATTTAAAATCATAGTCATGGATAAAAAAAAATCATCAATGTTGAGAGAAATTAAGTAAAAACCATCTGAAGCATTTTGGAAACAAAAATAATTTAACCCAAACTAACCAATGCAGTGAAATTTATCCCAATATAAAACTATATTCTGACATTAGTCATTACTGTTTTGTATCCCAGACCCCTGTTAGAAAAGAAACACCTGAATTCAACACGTCCCAATATTTTTGTCCATATAATGTCTAAGCAAACCTTTCATTTCCATGCACCGTGTTCTTATACAGTCAAACACAGTTCTTCGCAATTCCAAACATCTCACTGCAGTATATAGATTCCTCCTGTTAGTTCAGTTAGTGATGAGATTTCAGAATAAAAGAGCAGAGGATTTTTATCTGTACAAACAACAGCACATAAATATGAACACCACGGGTCCACACAGGGATCGAATCATGGACCGACTCTTAAATATCGACACATTTTCATATCACAGCATCCAGGAACAACAGTCAAGGAACGAGTAAACATACAGGACGCAAATGACGCAAGAAACATCTCAAAGCACACTTAAGAGAGCGCTGTATGGAGGATGGAGGAGAACACTATTCCAAAAAATAAATAAATAAATAAAGAGAAGGGACTAATTTGCAAATGATCACTGTGGAAAGGGTTTACATCTGACCGCAAAACCTTCTCTGTATGGAATACAAAAACACATTTGGCCACTTCCCCTGTGTTGTTGTTTAATGCAGGATATAAACACGGACAATGGTGTAAAAATGGGACGAACGTTGAAACAGAAATAGCACTAAATAACGGCTAACACTGCACTAATAGTCACATTAATCCTCGTGTCCACTAATATTTGTCAATTTGATCACCACGACTGTATCAAAATACTACATTTGTGCAAAATCAGTATAAATATATTCATTATGTTAATATATCTACAAACATATGCGGTACTTTTTAAGTTTATTTGATGAATAAACTAAACTAATAAATTAAAATAACTGTTTAGCTGCAATTACCAACCTTATGGCTGGCAGAAGAAGGATGACACTCATCAAACATTAACACTTGTAATCCCCCTCGGCCAAATATAATGTACAATTCTGCAGAAAGTTACTGCCCTAAAATTTAGATTACACTGTCTTTGTGTAAAACTTATTCCATAAATATTTATATTTGAAAGTACTCAGATATTATAATTCCAGAAGGGCATTTGACCTTGAAAAAGTAGATCAATGTCACCTATTTTCAATATTCTTCTGCTCCATGACCAGATGCATCCACAGGATAAATTTGGAGCAGATACGTCAATGCATTCTGTAGATAATGCGATTATGTTGTTGAACGGACAGACAGACAAACAGACGACAAAACGATTACAATACCCCTTCAGCCAGAATTGGCCGAGGGGTAAAAACCTACAGAAAACCATCTCAACCACAGGATAATGAGCTTGTTTTACTGTAAGAGGGACTGGTGAGTTTCAGAGGACTGATGCAACCATTAGAGATTCTGGTGCTACGGTTATCGTCAGAGAATTAATCACGGTTTCACGATTACTACGACTATTCTGCGGAGTTTATACTTGAGGGTGCGGTCTATGATGCACCCCCTTGTATAACCCCCCCCACCACCACCACCACCTTGGGATCAAACAGAGTGTGTTTACTGCATCAGTTCACAGGTTCACCTCCTGAAGCTTCGATGACAGTCTGAGCTGCAGAAGAACGGCCTCACTGTACCGAAGCTCTGCAGACAGATTGTTGTGAATGGGTTGGACAGTGCAAGCCTGAATAAAAGCTGCGTACATGACAGCCAACACAAACTCTATGGAAATGAAAGTGAGCCTGCATCAAAAACATATTTACAGTCAAGACACTTTAGAAATACATGAGGTTTTTTGTTTTTTTTCTCTCCCTCTCTCCTGTTGATACTTTGTTTTGTCTTGTTTAGTTTGGTGCATATGTTATGTGCATATTTCTTTATTCACTCATCTTCCATTTCGCCTTTCAGGAACTTATAGTACATACATATGCATCTCATTGTACTTTGTTTGAAATATACTTATATTTGAAAAAACCCAATTAAAAAAAAAAGAAAGAAAAGAACTACATGACGTTTTTCTGGACTGTCTGAATTTCTGATCGAGAAGTTTGTTCCTTCTGTCATTTTCACTGGTGGAACGTTGAATGCAGCTTCTGTTACATTGCTTCCGTGTCTTTGGTTCTGTTCTTACTCTACTGTACTTTCTGAGATGGTTTTTGGCAGCCTTGACGATTAATTTACCGTGACGTTTAAAATCGCGATCAATCGTAACACCACGACATCGTTACAACCCTATTTCAGAGGACTGATGTCTGCGAATTCTGTGGATGTTTAGAAAATGACCATCACAAAGTCCTGCCCTTAACCCACTTAGATACACACTGCAAAAATCTAAATCTGACCAAGTGTATTTTTCTCATTTCTAGTCCAAATATCTCATCACACTTAAAATAA
>JAPQRP010049513.1:0-13051 GCA_037367295.1 Apogon hyalosoma | reverse complement strand
TCTGACATAACCCAATGACAAGTTGCACCTATATTCAAAAATGGCCTTGGACATGCCACCCCCCCGACCCACAAAACCCTCTCACAATTTCCGTGGGTGGAAATTTTCTAGTTCCCCTTGTGCTGGGTCTACAGAAAGTCTGTGGTGATGTCAGTCCACAAACACTGACGCACAGATTCAACATATGAAGTAAACGGGAGCTTTACGTCACACCTCACCGCAATTCCACCGATCCGGCGAGAGGCAAGCACACGGGTTACATTTCGTTCAAGAAATGTAGGAAAGTCTAGTTATTGGTAATTATACTAGCACCAGCTGTTCTACTTTTTAACACTTCAAGTTCAGTTTGCTGTGCATCCACGTGTCTCCCCCTGAGAGTCTGGTTTCAACCAGCTCTATATGTAAAGTGTCATGAGATAACTTTTGTAATGATTTTGTGCTTTATAAATAAAATTTGAGTTGATTTGATGCAGTGATCTGATTCTCTATCATCAGTAATCAAAGATTAATGCAACTATGAATGGAAAAAAATATTATGAATCTTAGTGTGTCACTACGTAAGCATAATGTGGCAAAAAAGATGTCAGTGAATGTCTCTTGTAATCAAAACCAAAGGTTGTGTAGTGAAATATTGCATGTGTGACTTTTTTTTGTTTTTGGCAGGGCAGTGTCTATGTTTTAACTAATCATCATGGTCATTCAAGTATAGATTTATGATTTCATCATGAAGCCTCTAAATAGGTACTAAGTTAGAATGTAATCTGATACAAAAGACAACTTTCTATCCACATTTTAAAGATATTTAAAAAAAAAAAAAAAGTAGTTCAGCTCAAAAGGGATTTGCATCACTGTTGTGTATGTTACATTTTGACCATAGGTTTGGGCAATAAATTGGTTATGATAATTGAAATCATACAATTCAATACAATATACTGATTTAATCTTTATATTACATTGTTTTAAGTTGGCATTGAGATCACCATTTTGAGTTTAAAACCACAAAACAGCTTTCATGTTGTTTTCATCTTGTTGAATAACAACAGAGGTTGCACTTACTTATTTTAATTTTAAGCTGGTGAATTGTGTAAGCTAGTGTGATTAAAATTAACAAAGCAAGAATTAAATCATAAAATCAGATGAGAGATGTTTTACCTTTTTAGATTATATGTTTCATGTCATTTTTATATTGTATCTTTTACATGAAAGCCTCAACAAGATGAAAATATATAATTTTTATCTTGTTGCATTTTGGCATAGTTCTCATGTTTTTAAGTTTTTCATTCATTTCAAATCCTTTACTTCTTGTTGCATGTGTCATGTTTTGACTGTTGCATTTTTCAGATTGTTTTCATCTTGCATCTCATGTCTCTGTATGGTTCTGTCACATCTTATATTTTGCTTTAGTTTGTTGTATTTTTCTATCATTTTCATCTTTCATTAATAATTTGAAACCGCAAATAAGTGTCTGGTTTCTTCAACTTCAGCATAAAGCCTAAACTCAAGTCTTTATCATTAAATTCTTTATTTATAGTTGGCTGAATTTTTTTTTATCCTAATCCTTTTTTTTTTTTTTACTTTGTTGTCCACCCTACTTTTTTCTCCTGATGAGTTTGTATCCATGAAATTTGCCCATAATGAAATTCACAAAATAGGAGAGCAAGCCTGTTGAGAGATGAACCATTTAGAACAGACTACTGGTTTTTCCTCAGTTTGTGGAAGCTTAGGTTTTGCAGTGACTTGTTGTGGTTATATGTATAATAGCAATGGACTGTTCATATTGTGGTTGTATAATGTTAAGTTTATTAGCTTAATAGTTCTTGAAATGAAAATGACACATAAATAACCAATAATTTGAAAAGGAAGAAAATGAGAAGCAAATAAAGTCCACTTATGTTTATAAACTTAATAGTAGTGAAGTCAATGAAATTATGTTATTAGTCCTGAAAAGTCATAGAACAGTGGGTGTCTGTCGTTTTAAGACAGGCACCAAATTTAATGAATAACAAAAAATAAAGTTGATAAGTTGAATAACATTCAGGGGACTAAGAAACTACCACATAGACTACTACAAATGTTATGAGTGTGGATAGACATTCATTGTTTAAATTCTTTTCGTTGATGTAACATCAGTTCTTCTATGTGAAAGTCTCCATTTCTGATGCTACAACATTTCTTTTACTGAACCCCATACTGTTCTTTGTACAGTAGTGTCACCTATTACAAGGTAGGAAGATTCACTCGACAGAATTTGATAATCCTATTCCTGCACAAAGCCACCCTCTGTACAGGAACATACTGCAAAAAACTACAGACCTTTAGACTTAACTGCAATGCTTTAATAAGAATAAGGCAATTGTCCACAACACAGTCTTAAAGGTGGTTAACACTGAAGTGTGTGCGACCCATGTTGATCCTGATGGCTCTGATGCACTGCTTTCTTCTTCAGCTCTGGAGCAGCAATGTGATGAGCACCGGAAACGGGCCAAGGAACTGAAGAGCAAATCCCAGCACCTCAACAATGTCTTGATGACTCTCAGCCCAGTCCCCGCATGCCCTGCCCCCAAGCGGCCCCGACTGACACGTGCTGTCTCCGGGCCAGCGTCGGTCAACACTGCTCCCACCCAGATCACGCTGCCTCTCAACCAGCTGAGTGGACTGCCACTTGGCAAGGTGCTGACGGTAGCAGGGGCCCCATCTGGCACCAACTTGGGCGGCTACACCCTCCTGACCTCCCCTCTAGGAGGCTCAGAGCTGGCGGCTGATGCCTCCAACCTCACGGTGCTGTCAGCAGTGGTAGGTCAGGAGGGCACTGCAGGTAGTGGCTCCACAGCCTCTGCGGCCTTCGTTAAAGTGGTTGGGCCTCAGATCCAACTACTTACGCTGCCAGCCACTCTGCAGGGCCTGGCCACTAGGCAGGGCACTGTCACACAGACTGTCAGCGGCATCAGCGTGGTGGACACCATGGCAACAGCTGACGATTCACAAGAGGAAGGCCAAGCTGATGTGGAAGGGGAGGGTCAGCCAGAGCAGGTCAAAGAGGCCGACAAGGAGCAGCCACTGGACCAGCACTGACACTTAGGAAAGCTGCCCTCTCTGCTCTTCCCACATCTGAGTGTTTCATTAAGTTCATGTTCTTTTAAACAAATTTTTGTCATTCAGTAGAATACAATGGCCTCCTGGTAGATTCCCAGGTTTGTATTAGAGGGCCATCTGGTGTCAGAAGTATGTATTTCACCAGAGACTTTACACCTACTGTGGGTTTTGAGTCTGATATATGTTAGTAACTAATATATTTGATTCTACTAGAACATAAAAGAACTGTAGAGGTTGGTAATAAATGTCCATTTTCAGTATCTCTGTGCATTTTTCCATGTAGTACAAATGTGTCAAAAGTCCATACCTAACATCAGACTGTATTAAAAGAGAAAGTACTAAGTCAAGTTGCTGAGTGACATAAAGAAAAAAAGACAAGTTGGCCAATGATGGCATCAGTGATTACCTGGAACCCTGGAAAACTGTATTTTACTGCACTTCAATTTTTTAGTTAAGAATAAACAAAATAGTGAAAATCCATTTTCATGGCATTTAAATAGACACAGCTAACTAATTTCTTAAGAAGACTTTGATTATGATAGAGGAAATTGTTTTGCTGTCACTTGGGTAAAGATTGCAAACTTAGAAATGTTGATAATTCACAAATTGCATTAAATCAAAGTAAACAGAACTGATAGAATAAGTAGGCTTTAGCAAAATCAGAGACAGGTGTTTTCATCTTAAGTATTTTACATGATTTTTGTTTTGTTATGTCTCGTTTTTTGTGTGTTCTTTGTCTTCCTCTGTCTGTCATCAGTTTAGGTTGAAATCGTTCAAGAAGAGTCTGTTATCTTCTGAACTGCTTCATCCTCGAGAGGGTCACGAGTGTGCTAGAGCCTATCCCAGCTGCGTTTTGGGTGAAGGCAGGGCACATCCTGGATGTGTTGCCAGTTCATTGCAGGGCTGACATATAGAGATGAACAACCAATCACTCTTGCATTCACACCTATGGGTAATTTAGCTTGACTAATTAACCTATTAGTGCATGTCTTTGGTTTGTGGTAGGAAGCCGGAGTACTCAGAGTGAACCCACGCAAACACAGGGAGAACATCCCAACTCCACACAGAAAGGTCTCCCGGTCAGCTGGTGTTGAAATCCACCTTGCTGTGAGGTGACAGTGCTATCCACTGCACCATTGTGTTGCACTCAAACAATAAATATTTTGTGAAACTAGTGTAAGCAGGTGTTCGTCTTTCTGAGGGATTGCACATTTTGATCCTTTGTTTCTCTCATCCTACATACTGAGACAATGTTCCACATTTGTAGTTTGAAGTGAATTAAAAATAGGTTTACATCCAAATGGATAATGAATTTTAACAAATTCCTGAAGAACCTGCTAAAGAAAACATTGCATTTCAATGCATTTCCATATTACTATAGTTTGAATATTAGTGTTAGTGAAAGATCCTTTTGAAATAGAACAGGTTAAAGATGGAGTAGTTACCTTTAACTGTTTTATTTACTTCGTTATTATAATGTAAATTACCACATTTTACGACTTATTAATTTTGTAACTTTTTTTTTAAAGTTGAAAAGTCCTTAAAAACATCCTTTTAATCCAACATAATATTATTGATTTAATACATCCACATTGAGGGGTTTATTATACCTACAGTAGAAATGCAATGTACTGGGACAAAAACTGAAATAAGTATTAATTCAAGTTGCAGAGATTTCTGTTGTGCACCATTACATTAGAGAATGACTGAAATAGAATAAAGCATCATGACAAGTGATAGTGTTTATTATATAGTTCCATAGATGTTCAACTTCAGTTTTCTGTGCATCAGTTACCTCCATGTGTCTCCCCCTACTCCCCACCTTCTCCCCTCTCCCCCAGTCTCTCTATTCCTTTTCCCTCTCTCTTACCTTAACTGGTCAAGGCAGATGACCATCCTCCGGGAGTCAGGGTCTGCTCGAGTTTTCTGCCTGTTAAAAGGAAGTTTTTCCTCACCACTGTCACCAGTTACAAGTTTTTGCTTCTGGAGTATTCTGTTGGGTTTCTGTAAATTGGCTTCAGAGTGGTTTTGACTGGCTCTATATGTAAAGTGCCATGAGATAACTTTTGTTATGATTTGGCACTATACTGTATAATTAAGATTTGATTTGATTCGAAAGCTCTGGGACCTCTGAAGACTACCAAAAAATATTTTACAGTCCATTGTGATTATTTGTCATTTTGGTTATTCTGTATTTTCTTTCATCTGATATTCCAGTTGTGGTGGGGTGTCCTTGGGCCCCACAGCATTGGCCCTGTCATGGCCCACATGCATTTTTCCATCTGCTGGGACAAGGATGTGAGGCAAAAACATTGGTCTAAAATTTTCTTTAGAAATGATTTGCCTCTGAGACTAAATGTGCTAAATCTTACATACTTTAATAAGATGAATTGTGAAAATATATAATTTGTTTTGAAAATGCTTCTTTGTCAAAAAAGACAAATCATATTGGCCACAATTCATTTTTTTAAAACAAAAGGGGAAATATCCAAGTGGGTGAATAGAATACTTTCTCTAGACTGTGTACTCTGTCACGGTGGCAATAACTTGCCTTGGAGAACTGTAGCTATGATTCTCACAATATAATTTTAGGTCATGTTTGCAAAATGTCTTTTTTGTCTTTAGGATTTATTGCATATATGTTCTGAGCTACAACACTTGTTTCAAGTCATTTTACTTTTCCCATTATAATGATTTTATAATGTACTACAGTATCCCTAGAGTTAGAAAATGTTCTGGTCTTTGGTGAGTGTTGGTCCTAACCATAAAGGAGAATTTATATGACGCATAGCCATAATAAGAAATAAAAACTCACTAGGCTCTAATTTTGAACAAATAAGAACTAAAGCACAATCAAAATAATGTGCAAAATCAGGTGTGTTTTTTTTCCTCTTAAGTCATGTTATTTTTATGCCTTTTTGTGTCCTCGGTGTTGTTTTTGTCTTGTCACATCTTTTATTACCACAACAAACTGTCTAGTTTATTCAACTTTTAGGACCAAAGACCAGCATTTGAACTTGAGAGAAAAACAAACAATATTTATTGTCTAATTATTTATATAGACTGATATGAAAATTTACATCATGATAATGTTTTTGGTCAACTCTCGTATCAACTCCCTACACTGCCATCAGACTCTTTATGTAAAGGAAATCTAGATGAGTTCTAATGCCACAGGAAGAAGTGTGTGTTTGGAGGGAGTCATCATGATCAAGTGGAGGTGGATATTCATGCTTCATTCACACTCTGTGTGTGTAGCTGTGACCTTGCAGTCTTTCTGCTCTTCTGTTTGCCTGCAGAGGTTTTTGTGTTGGAGCTGAGCTCTGCCAGTATTAGTTTGCCTGTTCTGCTCCTGGATAAATATCTTTCACAAGTTTCAGGGACACTCACTTTAGCTTCTGACTAGAACACAACCACATATCTATGCCTAGTGTTACCATAGCAACCTGAAGGCCATGCTGCTGAAGGAGGACAGCATGGATGCAGATATAAACATTAATTGGTGGTGATGCAGCTCTGTGAATGCAACACAAAGACCTAATTATTTCAATCCTGCTTTCAACAAAATATCCACAAACTGCAAGTTTCTTACAAAAATCTTTATTTCATATGCCTCTACATTTGTATTCAGTCCTACAGTACATATATGAACATATGATGATAACCTGTTGGCTTTTTGTCATTAATTTCCAACAAATCTTAAAGAGCTAGGCCAAACATGAATTACTACTATGAACTACTAACAAGCAGCATTAATGTATGCATCTCACATTAAACTGGCATACTCCTCCAGTAATACAAACATACACCCTGCAGTTTGTGTTGACTTAATAAACTACATTATGCTTCAGCCAAAAATTACCCATAGAGCATCAAACAAGGTGCACTGTCATCAAAGATCCTACAGTTGTAGCCAAAAGTTTTCTTTTTTTTTTTTTTTTATATAATGTTACAAATGAATCACTTTTATGCAAAGAGTCAATTTATGTTACTGGTGAAATTTTTAGTCATGACTATATTTTGAGAAGAATGGAAAGTTAATATAGACTAGAATTCCATTGTAACAGAATTAGGCAGTAGTAGAGCTACTTTTCCACCATTTCTAACTGAAAGCTGTTGTCATAAATCCGAATCAGGTTTATTGTCATTGTTTAAAAAGCAAGTAAAATAATGAAATGCTGTTTAGCAATTTCAGTAAAAGGCAGCAGCATTGTGTCTAAAGTAAAAATTACAACAGAAATAGGAGGGGGGGTGGATTTATCATTATTATCATTTTAAATCTCTTTACTAAACTCTTTCTTTTACAAGACACAAATTAATAATAAAACAAAAATCAACAAGAGGACATCACATCACTATCTAAATCAGATCAAGCTCAGTAATCATACCTCTGCATCATCAAATAAATTAGTCTACGTGCTAGTAATGTCACAAAGCGTATCATTAAAATATGTGTCTAAAAGTTCAGCAGTTGCTGGATTCACTCCGAATATAGCAATGACTGGATCTGGTTTTTGATAATTTTGGACACGTTTGAAATAGATTATTCCGATACATTTTTATTCTAGGACAATTCCAAAACGTGTGAATGGACTCGTGCATGTTGTTTATTTAACAGAAAAACAAACTAGAGGATCAAACTAAAACCTGAGTGGAGATGATGTCAGAATGCCGGGTGGTGAGACAGTCCGAGAGGTATGGGATGAAATGATCTGGCACTGCATAGGTGCAGAGGAGATCCCCCATCACCACCAAGGGACAGCTCCCAACGTCCCCAAAAGATGGAATGCCATCCTCTCCCCAGGTGCCAGACCAGGTGCCAGGTGTGGGGGGGTGAGGTCCACTGCCCCCATGAGGTCCAGTGCCCCCAGGGGAATCTGGAAATGGGGCATTGGGGGCTGGAGCACAGGAGACCCTGGCTTTGGGGAAGCCGGCCTTGGGAACACCCAGACGTGTGGAAACCTCCGGGGCATGGAAACAGCCCAGACTGTGGATCTCCCGGATTGTGGATCTGACTGAGACAGACTCGACTGGAGTACGGGGAGTGACTTGGACTGGATGGGAACAGACTACAAAATGCGAGTGAGACTGGACGGAACTGGACTATGGAATGCAACTGGGACCAGATGGGACCAGACTACGGAATGTGACTGGGACAAAAAAAAACAAAAAAACAGTGAAGATCCAAAGGACATGGGGACATGAAGACTGAGGGATGAAAGGATTGAACTGGAGGGACAAACAGACTGGAACGTCAAACAGACTGGAAAGACGAACAGACTGGAAGGACAAATAGAACGGCATGACAGACAGAGAGTGATGGACAGAGGGAACTGGACGGATGAAAGGATGACAGGACTGGGAGAACAGAAGGACAAGAAGACAGAAAGACAGGGAGACAAAGGGATGTAATGACAAAAGACAAAAAGGACTGAAAGACAAAAATACTAGAGGACAAAAGACTACAGGACAAAAAGGCTGAAGGATGGGACAGAAGAAATGAAGAACTAAGGGGCCAACTGACCATAACAGAGGAACATATCAGATTGAGAAGACAGACAGACTTAAAGACAGACAGAAAGACTGTTAGGGCAACAGTGACTGAAAGGGAGGAAGGGATAAACAGTGTTTATTTAACAGTAAAACAAACTAGAGGCTCAAACAAAAACCTGAGGGGAGATAATGACAGAGTGCTGGGTGGTGAGACAGTCTGGGATGTATAAGGTAAAATGGGATAAAATGATCCGGTGCTGCACAGCTGCAGAGGGGACACTTATATTAACTCCTGATTGTCAGGCACTGCAGCTGTACAGCGTGCAGTAGGTGTGTCCGATTGATGAGGGAGGAGTCATTGGCCATGCCAGTGCAGATTGTCACAATGTGGGCTAGTGAAGCCAGCTGCTGTCTGCATCTGTCATATATGGTCTACTAAAAAGAACATTTTTGACAGTTTCAGCTTTGACATTCACTTGGGCCTTTGTCCATTGATCTGTAATCCTCACATCTAAATCCTCTTGCCAAGCTTCTTCCCGAAATCTATTGTAGTGGCAGTCCAGTTGCAATAGCATATTGTGAATCTCTGCAATCAATCCCTTTTTAAACAGATCTGACAAAAACAGTGTATCCACTATGGAATTAGGGGACTGATGAGGAAAGGACAGAAACAGGCTCTTTACAAAACATCTTATCTGTAGGTATTTGAGGAGGTCTTTCCCATCTAAGTCAAATTTGTCCTGTAATTACTGTAATCTTTTATCGAGTGTATTCCTTTACAGTACCATTGATGGAATGACATGTCTGAGATCGATGGAGTAAATCCATGATTGTTTATCAATGGTGCTAGTGGGGAGGCCTCCATCCATCCAAAATGTCTCCTTATTTGAGACCACATTTTGATTGAATGAGAGACCACTGGATTTTTGATTTTTTGTTTAAGGGTAGGAAGGGCAGAGTAAGTCAGGGTCTCTAATGAACTGCAGCATTGTCCTGGTGAAAAACCCAGTCATTACCACACAGACAAGGGCCCTCAGTCATGAGGGATGCCCCCTGCAACATTTCCACATAGCCAGCCGCCGTTTGACGCCCCTGCACAACCTGAGGCTCCAATGTTCCACTGAAGGAAAAAGCACCCCAAATCATGATGGCACCCCCTCCACTGTGCCACGTAGAAATCATCTCCAGTGGGATCTCCTTGTCATGCCGGTAACATTGGAATCCATCAGGACTGTCAAGGTCACATTTTTTTGTCATCAGAGAATAAAACTTTCTTCCACCTTTCAATGTCCCATGTTTGGTACTCTCTTGCAAAGTCCAAACAGGCAATTTTGTGGCACTGAAAGAGACAAAGCCTTTGAAGATGTTTTTTGTTCTTAAAACCCTTCTCTGGCTGATGCCGTTTGATGGTTATTGGGCTGCAGTCGGCACCAGTAGCAGCCTTAATTTGGGTCAAGGATCATCCCGTCTTGACAGACATTCAGTCGGATCCTCCGACTCAGCAATGGTTAATTTTTTTTGGGTCTACCACTTGACTTTTTTTTCTATAACCATTAGGATCTTGTAAGAAATTCAAAATGACTGTCTTACTTGTCCAACCTCAGCAGCGATGGGAGCGAGAGGCCTTGCTTATGCAGCTCAACAATCCGACCACATTCAAAGAGATAAAGCTTTTTTTTCTTTGCCATCAGGAGGTCATGACAGTGTGAATACCTGACAGAAAACTACATTGAATCCAAATTTTTGAACAGATTTTGTTTTTTAAAGGATGTGGCCTCAAACTTTTGATTGGCTGATGAACAGCCTATTTCAGTTTAATTATTGTTTTCAATAAATTGCTTACTCAAATTTTTTTTTGTCACACTCCCATTTCTTCTTTTTGCATTTTAAATTCTACTTAGAACCTTCTTAAGCTCCAACAGTACAAAATGTGAATTCTTGCAATTTTTCAACTGGGTCTTAAGATTTTGATCAGGAGTGTATGTAGAAAAAATGGCAGAACTGAATAATGAGTTTCAGACTTTGCAACTTTCAGGACATATAAAAAAAAAAAGTATAGTTATGACAAAGTTGCAAATAACTTTTTCTGACAAAGGTTTACTCTATCTTTTGGTGCTATTGAGCCACTATGACAACTGCCCTCAGAGGAGATAATTTTTAACATTTCATTTTGAAAGGCAAATTGCAAGCCTTCTGTTGGAGGTAGCTCATGGGTGTCAGCATACAACTTGTCGGCCTTGATGAGACAAAAATATTGGTGTTCGTTTCATGTCTCTACAACATTCCTACTGGAAGTTTGTATATGAGCATTTGTTTTGAAAGACAAACTGCAAACTTCCTGTTGGAGTAAACTCTTGGGTGTCAGCATATGATTTGTTGGGGTCGATGAGACAAAAATTTTGGTGTTCATTTCGTGTCTCTTCAACATTCCTACTGGCAGCCAGGGCCATTTTTGTGTACCTAGGTGGTGCTAGAGAGCACATATTGGCACCTATGGGGTTAATTCTCTCATTTTATCAAAATTTTCAATAGACGTGACATGCGTGCCAAATTTGGTGAGTTTTTGAGCATGCTGAGGAGGTCAAATTCCAGTTTCCTTTGTCCCCTGCGGGCAAGGCCCTCTCCTCACTGTGACTGAGTGAAAGGGCCTCACCCTGTGGGCTTGGTCCCTAATTAAAAACATAAATCCTGTTAAACAGTCCTGTTGAGGGAATTCAATTCAATTAATTTTTTTTATTTGTAGAGCCCTATATCACAACAAGGTTGTCTCACAGGGCTTTACAGAGTTAGCTGGATATAAACAACAGTCAAAGAATATGTTGGGCTTGATCCTTCCTCTTAAATGGCTGGGTGTGGCATGATATGCAAGGCCAGGTCCTGTCCCTCCTCTTCTAGGAAGTGGAGTTTTTAGCAGTTGGTGTATCTTAAATGAAGTTGTTTTAAACTAGAAATATTATTGGAGGTCTTTGCCTGATTAGATAATGTGGACACATGTACACAAGGGATCAGAATTTTTGATATCTAAAGAATATCTAAAGAAGACAGAGAGTTTGAACTTCATTCATATGTATGACCCATTACTACAAATGCTCAACTGAAGAATGTTTTAATGTGATGTAAAACAACCTTGTGAGGATTTAACTTTAGGTTAATAGGTAGTTAAGGAACGTAACATCATGATTCAGTAGAATTTTCAAGTATCTCTACTTCATTTAACTATACTTTATTTTTCAGTTTACTCCCTACACTTTAACACCAACATCTGTGCTTACTCCTTACATTTCTTTGTAAAACAGGCTAAATTCTGTTTCATTTTAGTGTGTTTTGGGGGAATTATCCTTTTAAAAATTTTAGTAGGAGCATTAGCTGCCACTGAAGTCACCTAGGAACCAACTTCTCAACTAGTATTTTAGTAAAGGACTCTAACAGGACAATTTATCTACCATGCTTACGTTTGATGTTGGGGAGGGAATGGATGATGACGTGAATCACACACAGGAATCAAAACAAGATGAAAATGACTTTAAAAACTTTGCCTTCCATCTCTGGATACAGGAGAATGTGAGGTGAGACCAACTGTCAGGTTGGTACCAACAACAGCAACATGACCTTTATCAGCTTGGGTTGCATGTTATTATAGGTAGTAAAACATGCAACACAGGTGAGATCCTGCTGCTTAACATCCGGCAATGACTTCTGTGTGTGCCATTGTGTTCTGTGGTGCAGGGGAAACACAAGCATGTTGTGAAAGGAAATTGCAAAATGCTTTTACGTGCCTTGTAGGAAGTCTTAATGACCTGCTGTGTCAGAGTGACACAAAGGAAACGTGGGAAGTCAAGCAGGTGACTGTCTAATGCATCATTTATTAGGGTGCCTCAACAATGGCCAATGAACATTATCTTTTACAAACATGCAGCAGAATAAACAAGGAGTGAGTATGCTGAAAGGAGTTTTCCACCACATGTCAACCATTTTGATGGAGGAGAAAAAACTGTGTATCATCAACTACATCTATAGTAAAGGCTGGTGAAATTATATTCTTAGGGTGTTATGTAAACTGATTTTTCCATATAAAAATCAAAACATTGGTTTGGATTAGATTGGATTAAAGCAGATTTGATTTGCAGCTGGTTTGGAAGAAAATCAGAAAATTTTTCACTCTTATTTAAAGGTCCAGTGTATTTCATGGAATTAAATATTCACAATGATGTTTGCATTAGTTTAATCACCTAAAACTAAAACTTGTGCTTTTGTTTCCTTAGAACATAAGTAGAATATATCAGGCAATAACTTCATATTGAACATTTAAAAATGTCCCTTTGTTTCAAGGAATTGCTGTAATCTAATGGCTTTAATTTAACAGATATATACAGTGGCTTGCAAAAGTGTTCATACCCCTTGAGCTTTTCCACATTTTATCACGCTATGACCACAAACATAAATATATTTTATTGGAATTTTATGT
>JAPQRP010049512.1:0-13060 GCA_037367295.1 Apogon hyalosoma | reverse complement strand
CTAAACACTCAAAGTACACAAAAACATGTATTTAAAGGCTAAAAAAAAGTGGATTTTGCATGATATGTCTCCTTTAATGTCTGAAAACAGCGGTCAGTCACTTACGTATGTGTACATAAATAGTAAGTAACTGAAAAGCCGTGGTCTGTGTCCATTTTAAGCAGCCAAAGGCTTTTGGTTCTGTAGAAGTCTGTATTTGACTACTGACTTTAACTCATCACTGACTTGAAATAATAATAAAAGAATTTGAAGAATGGGAACTATTGTTTGTTTCTGGTATTGGTTACGAGAAGCAGGAAGTTCTTGGTTATCGTATCAGTTGTAAAAAAACAGTTATCGTGCATCCCTATCCTCTTGCCACACTTACTCTAGGACAGTATTCTTTCACATTCTGTGAAATAAACTGGATGTTTCCTGGAACAGCTGCTCATTTTGATATGGGTTAGGATAAACTCAGGTGCAGCCAAGTGGACGAACATGTGGAGACACAAAACGTCTTCCTCTTGCCACGCCCACCTCAGCCCCCGCCTCAGTGCACATCTGAGACCCTGGTACAGACTGGTACGGTGTCCTGGCCTCTGATTTATTGTCCCATTATATGTTTGTTCTGCTGTATTTACAGACCGTTCACTGAGCAGATCTACCAAGACAGGAGTCAGCACCGCAAACACGACTGAACGCCTCCGGAAGGTTCCTGTTCCGTCGCGTGGACTGAACGACCAACATGATGCAGCTCCAATCACTTTTTAGAAAATGTTTTGCAGAAATATTAATTAATTGAGAAACTGCGTGTAGTCCAAATATGACCCATGTGGACTGAGGATGACAAGGATCAGTTTGATATTGTTAATGTTTTCTTAATGTTGTAAAATCTCTAAGGCACAGGTGTCAAACATGCGGCCTGTGGCCCAAAACCAGAACATCAAAGGGTCCAATCTGGCCCATGGGATGAATTTATAAAATACAAAAATTACACTGAAAATATTAACAATCAGGGATCTTCAACCACTGTTCTTTCTTTTACTGGTGACTGATGTAGAATATTTCTGCATTGACAGTGGAACCTCTGGGTGTCCTAATAAGACACATCTGATGCTGTTAGAAAGCTGCAAAACTATTTTACCTGAATTATTTCAGGATTATTAGTTCATAAGTCATTAAACATTGAGATCAGTTGATGGTTGGCGGTGGCTGTTTATGAGAATTAAATACACTTTAGAGTCCGTGTATGAGTTTTCAGAGACAGATATTGTTATCCTCATATCATAATTACTTATGTATGTGGACACATTGAATTCAGGTGTTTCTTTTCTAACAGGAGTCTGGGATACAAAACAATAATGACAAATGTTATAATATAGTTTGATATTGGGATAAATATCATATTGATTATTAATATTGATATTTAAATCCTCATGAACAGGACATCTTACAGCTGTAAACATGATGTGTCCCAATATTTATGTCCATATAGTTTAGAAACATCAATATTTCCTGAAAGTTTAATGAGAGATTTTTCTTCTTCAGTGAGATGTGAAGAAAGTAGATGGTTAGTTGTAGTAGAAAATTATTACTTGCAGTCAGAGCAGGAAAAATATTTTAGAAGTTTAGAGGAAGAACATTTAAAATCACAGTCATGGAGTTTTTTTTAAAAATCAATGTTGAGAGAAATGAAATCAAAACCATCTCAGAGGCATTTTGGAAACAAAGATAATTTAAACCAAACTAACCAATGCAATGATATTTATCCCAATATAAAACTATATTATGACATTAGTCATTATTGTTTTGTATCCCAGACCCCTGTTAGAAAAGAAACACCTGAATTCAATGTGTCCACATACTTTTGTCCATTTAGTGGATGAGTTGGGTAATTATATGAGGATAATGTTATGTTAACAATTCAGGTTTGGTTGAATATATATGTTTGTAATCACCAAATCAGTTTATTAAATAAAAGGTAATTATGCACTGATGTTGCTAATAATATTGTGTTTTCCTCCACACCCAACAGCGACTGTGTTTACATCTTTAAAATTAAAAAAAAAAAAAAATCACCAACCTATTCTATTTTTCCAAATAGTGCCCACATTCTCCCATCCAACTGTAATGGTATATGATGTTTGTGCTCTGATGAACTGTCAGCCTGGTGATGGTTGAGTGAAAATACTGTTTTTATTTTATGTAAGACTGAGGGGGTGCTGGTCTCAGTGAGTCTCTTAAGGAATAAAGTCTACAAATGGAAGCACTTAAGGCAGCACTTCAGAACTCTACCTCTTACAGGCAGATGTGATGGAAAACATCAAACTGTTTTTTTCTTCCTTTGGATGAATCACCTCTTTGTCTGAGCAGCTTCTGTCATGAACGGTACATTTCAGAGATCCACGTCCTTCAGGTGTCTGCGTTTTATGTTCCCAAACTGAGGAACATGGATCTGATCCAGTTTAAATAAGTGGGTGGTTTCATTACATGTATAGATTATCTTTGAACCCTTCCATGTGTTTTAATCCAAGTTGAATTAAAACCACAGTTTTAGGAATCATTTGTCTCTGCTTATCTCTCATCACCTGTGACAGAATCTGCAGCACATTTCCATTTTACATCAGGTTGATATAAACCATATCTCATTCCAGATACAGAGCCTAGAACTCTACATTTAGATGAATTTTAATTTCTAAAAACATTGCATGTGATTGCTGACATTCTTCTTAAGCTTTTACAGGGCACTTCTAGCAGTGGTTCTCAGTCTTTTTCTGTGGGGCCCCTCTGGAGGAAGAAACATCTCCAGGCCCCCCCTCAACCCCAACAACATTGTAACAGTGGTGCAATTATAACTTTTATTGAAAGAAACATGGATATTGTAACAATTCTTTTGGCTTTTCCTTCAATAATTTGTTGTGCAAACTAAAAATAACTTAGATTTTTGCTTGAACAATACAAATACACTCACCAGACTCCTGAGACAATATTCTTCCAAATAAAAATAGGAAATGTGCAATTGTCCTACAACTATGACAAAGTTTTGTTTTGGTTTTTTTTTGGAACAAAAAACAAATTTTGGTAACAAAGATGAAAATTTTAACAATATCAGTGGCTGCATTGAGCCCATTTCCATTGCATCTCAGAACATTAAAGTAAGTGCAAACTGTACAAACTGTGCAAAAACACAAACATTGCACATTTTTCTTTTCCAGTTCAGTCCTTGTCCATTCTCTAAACCTAAACTCTTTGTCTAGTGACAGATCACCATGGCAGTAGATTGGTTTGTTGTACGTCCCTAAAATGAGTCCAGGGTATTCCAACATTAAAACATTCGTTCCACCTGCTACATGTTCTAACCTGAAGAAAAAAAAAACACCCAGGAGTGATCCCATGCCCCCCTTGGCAAGCCTTCATGCCTCCCCTAGGGGGGTCCACCCCACAGGTTGAGAAACACTGACTTATAGAAATACTGTGAAATTCACATTTTCACCCTTAGTGTCTTATTGCAGGACAGAACAAGGCTTTATTACTTTTGTGATTTTTTTTAGTGTCACATAGAAAAGCAAGGTCAATGAAGTTACCATATTTGGTTCCTTGCCCATAAAGTGGCACAAAAAATTACCCAAGAAGTAAATATAAAAAAATACAAGAAAAACACATGTAAGGTGAAAGGAACATATATTTTAGAACATGAGAACATGACTTTTCTGACATTAGACCAACATGCGTGCTGTTCCAGACCCCTGTCCACACCCACAGGATCCCTTTAACATCATTCCTTACATTAGTACCATTACTTCATGGTACCGAACACAGCAGGTCCACTCACTGTTCATGCAGAGGTGGACCTTACAGACCCTGGAGACCACATTGGTGACTCACTGTCCTCACAGGAACTGTGACTGTCACTGAATTCGAAAATGACCAAAATAGTCACTTGCCTGATAAAGGGTTAAGTCAGTATTTTTACATGTATTTTAATTCTAATTCTATATTTATATAAATACCAATGTCTTATTTTTCTCTTTATATTTCATTTTTCACTCATTTGTGGTTTTTCTACCTGTCTTTTTCTCAGCACTTGCTTGTTGTATTTTCCTGCTATTAACTGTGAAATATCCCCACGATTAGATCAGTAAAATCTTATCTTTTCTTAACCTCTGGTGGTATCATTACACACATTCTTCTTCAGCCATTTCTACTAAATGCATCTTACTTCAGTTAGAAGTATTTGACATAATTATTTATTATTATTTACACAAATTCATATTAAGTTAGTGCCGCAACAGAAATTCACCTTAAGGCAACACCATGGAACTTTTGCTCATGGGGTCCCCCTAAAGTCAAGAAACGGTATTGTCTGTAATAACTGTCGTAAAATCTGTATCTCTGTAATACTCACGCATTTGTTGACAAGTCATTGATACCGGCAAACTTCCTGAGGCAAGACAATTAATATGCATTCAGCCATGTCTTCAGGCCACGTAAAGTAGCCTTACAGCATTTTATACAAACATTACTGTTTTATTTTTTAAAAATATCAGAAACGAGAAAAAAAGGACAAATGAACAGATATATATAAAAGCCTATGACTGATTGCTCATTGTGGGAACAAATAACACCTAAACAGAAGGCTATGGTTTCAATAACATGACCTGAACCATAGTAAGCTTAAATGCAGAAGAAAGAAGAATTTACACTTACTAGTCCAACAGTACCAGGTCCAGGTCTCCATAGGTGGAGCATCCCTCCTCCTCTTTCAGCTCACACCACCCAATGAAAGCTGGGCCAATATTCACCCTACTCTGGCCTCTTATTTTATCACTCTCATGCTTTCTTTTATTTGTCTCTTCGGACAACACCCTTACCCTCTGTTATTCTTGCTGCTTCAGCCATGACCGTTAGCCTATTTGTAGCTTTCCTTCACTTGTAACTTCGTACCTACCTCGTCTTCTGAAGGTGGAGGGGGGATGTGACGTATGCCATAAAGCAGTCCAATTTTGGAGTTCTTTTTGTGTAGGGGTTACAACTCCAAACCAGAAGTTGCATAGTGCTAGTTCAGGTGATACAGATGCTCTGAAGCAATGATGAAAGTGTAATTGAACCTACTGGGAGGAGTTGTACCACCAAAATGACCCTGAAAATATATTATGAAGCCTGAAAAACTCCATCGTGTTGCCTTAACATAATATTGGACAATAACATCTAAATAAATATTCCTGACATAGATATTCCACAGTGTTCAAATATGGATCCAAAAGGCACCATTATTTAAATGTTTTTCTAACTGAATGAATGATGAAAGTGCAAATATGCTGTATTTCTGTCCTTCAAAAGGGTTTGTGATTTTCTCTCTCTTTTACTCTTTATCCTATTAAACTATGACAGAGCTTTGATCGTCTCCTGTCTTTACTCTTTAGTTTTATGGTTTTCGTCTCTGTTTAAAGCGTCAGGCTTCATGTTCTCTCCACTGGTGGTTGAAAATGAAACCTGAGCTGGCAAGAACAGCTGCAATTGCACTAAAGTGGTCGCTGACACTTCTCATGTTTCCTGCGTCAGGTTTATATCTGCCTAAGAAATGACAGCAGCACACACAGCCTTGAATCCCAGGGAAGTCTAGTGTTTATGCAGAGAACAGACGGTCCATCACGTGGATCCACTCGTTCTCAGAACCTGCATCAGCCTAATTCATAAAGTAAATACACTTGAATAGAATGAAATGTATTTAGAAGAGTAAAACATAACTGGCACTGGACCCTGAGTGTTTCCTGTTGAATGCATCACTATATACCAGGCCTGGAGTGGCTAATCGAGAGATTCAAGAGGATTCCCAATGGGCCGGCTCATGTCAGTCTGGAGTTTGGACCGTTTGGATGGGAAAAATAATTGTGACACTTATCTGTCACTTATCTAATCTTCTTCTTGCATTCCTTCTCCATTCATCTGACATTGCAGTAGATTCAATGGTTTCTACCATCTGAGGGAATTCTTCCACCCAAATGTTTACGTTGGTTGGTTCCACGAGTCGTCTTTTCTGGAGCTGTAAAATTAAATATAGAAACAGAACAGTGCCAAGCGTCAGTGGGTGGTGATGGAAGGCAGGAAGAGGCCAGATGGAGCCCAAAAGGCCAGGTTCAAGAAAAGAAAGATACTGGAAGAAGATGAAGCCAAATGTGTGCAATGAACAGACCTGTTTTCCAGAGGACAGACCCCAGCTGCAGCCGCTAAAGACAGATATGGAAATCATTTGGATTGTTGGTGCATAAGGCTATTGCGCAACATTTGTAATGTCAACTTAGTGTAGTTTTTTTTGTAGAGCCCAAAATAATACCGTTAATTATAAATATGCAGTTTTAAGCTGAAAATAATAAACATAATTTAGAAGTGTAATATATTACATTAATGTAAACCTAACAATAGACTAATGTAATTTAAATTTCAAATTATTTTCATTTCACCTTTTTGCTCCTGTACAAAGGTAAATATATTTTCATCTGTATCATTTTTTAACCTTATTAATCTTTATCTGATTTAAATCTGAATTAAACATATTATTATTGTCATTACTTTTTATCTCATAATTTTGACTTTTTATCTCATGATTATGATTTGCCATGGACATGTTTTTTTCAGTGGTGGAAATGGGCTTCCATAGACTCAAAAGTACAACAGTGCAGATAAAGGACTGACAAATGAAAAGCAAATGATGACAATGTAAAACCTTCAGCAGTCTCAATCTCTGTCAGGGTAAACTGTAAAGAGAAACCCACACTTCCTCTGCTCTTTGTCATCATCTGTGAAGTGGTAGAATGACAAGTGGATGTGTTTTATGGACTCAAGGACACAAAACTGCAGCAGATTGAATACAGAGAAATAAACAGGACCTGGAAGTCGTTGTATGTTCAGGTGATTATACACTAAGAAAAACAGAATTATATGCATTATGTTCTATTTCTGCTGTTCAATCCCCTAAATTCCCTTAAATACTACACACAGGATCTTTGAAAGAACGGTCAAATAAAGAAAGTAAAATTCCTTAACCTTTTATAGTTCACTCATAGAAATATTTTGAAATTCTAAATTTCAACCTTAGTGTGTTATTGGAGGACATAACAAGACTTTATTAATTTTGTGACATTTGTATAAAAATATATATATATTATGTAGAAAATAAAGATTAATGAAGTTACCATATTTGGTTCCTTACTCATAAGTGGCCAAAAAAAAACAAAAAAAAATACAAGAATAAGTAAGGTGAAAGGAACATGTATTTTAGAACATTAGAACATGACTTTAAGAACATTAGACCAAGATAAGTGCTGATCCAGACCCCTGTGAACATCCACGTTATGCCTTTGAACATCATTACTTACATTAGTACCAGGGGCGACTGTTCTGAGACAGCAAGGGAAGATGAACTTCCGTTAACATTTCAGGAAATGAATGGGCAGAATTGTACTGTTGAATTTACAATAAAGATTCGAAATGACATGTACACTAAAAGTGTGGAAGCATGCACTTAATTTTATGGCTATGTCATTCTGGCCAGCTGTTTATCATTAGCTTTCTGACACAAATTCCCCAATACATTCTCATATCAGTAGCCTACACTGTTGAATTCCCCATGGACATCGAGCGTCAATAGGTTGTCTATGAGGCAGCACCGAGCTGATTTTTCTCTGCAGGGAAGCATGGTGGTCATTGGCTAAATGCATCAAACCATCCCACGCAAACCCTCCCACAGACATTCAGCATCTCTGGGGGTGAATGGGTCAGTAGGCGGGCCAGGACGCTGGACTTTGTACATTGGATTGGATGACTTGCAAAAATCTAAATCTTACCAAGTGTATTTTTCTCATTTCTAGTCCAAATACCTCATCACACTTAAAATAAGACATAATCACCTAAAGAGTCACTTTTCAGTGAGATATAAGAACACCTCAGGATTCCCCCAGAGTGGATGTGGCTGGGGAGAGGGCTGTCTGGGCTACTCTGCTGAGGCTGCTGCCCCCGCGACCCAGATCAAAGGAGGACGGTACGGTACGGTTCTGTGTGTGGACAACATAAGATGAGTGGTCCCCATGCAGTTATATTTGAATTGGGGGATCTGTGCGTGGACCACAGCTTACACTGACATCACTACGGCAGGTCCATCACAGATTTAAGCCCCGTGGTCATTACATGGACTTCTGTGAAAGGCTGCTCTCACAAATAGAAGGAGGAGCCTACAATGGGCTGGAGACGTGCGACCCAGAGACACGAGAGAGATGAAATCGATTTAACAATTTCCCTTTTTTTAATTATCGTAATTAAAAATTCAATTTCAATTTAAAATCAATTTATCGCACAGCCCTAGTAGTAAGTAAAAGTATTAATCGAATGCTTGATGTGGGTTTAATTGACAGCTACCCTTGATGCTGGGCTGATACTGAGGTACATTCACAAATTCCTCAGGCAATAAAAAGAGTACACAAGGTGATGGAGGAGAAAATGTTGGATTACCTTGGCCAAGGGCATTATGTGAACCCTTATTTTCACCTCCACAGTCAGTGCCATGCTGTAACGCTGCTTTAAAAGTAGCTGCAGTTTTAAGCCCTGATGGATATTTTCCCTCAGAGTTGAATTCAAAAGTAGGTCAAAGTAATTTTGAATCATGTTTTGATCACATTCAGGTTCCTTTCTGATTGTCTTTCTATATGTGTGTCAGAAAATCAAGGTTTTACTGAAGTATGGATGTTTTCTCCTGTCTGTGGATGTGGGAGCTGTGGCATTCAGCTGTGTCATTTTTACTGTTCTCCCCTCTTTCTGCTATTATCTGTGTTTCCTCAAAAACACCAAAAGAAACACAAAGAAGCTGTCATTTGAGTACCTGCTGTAATCCCAACTGGCCTTTTGGTTTTTTTTTTGGTTTTTTTTTTTTTTTTTATGAGAGTAATGTTAGTGATTGTCTTCATGTTCTACATTTGGATGATTGCATACATTGGTCTGTCAGGTCTGTCTAGGATTGCGAAGGGGCGGGCTAAAGGCTCATTTATGCTCACTGTACGTATGTGAATCCGTTTCTAACATTGTCATGCATCACTGCCTTCATACTTCCATGCATCCAGGGCGTTGGAATGAGCGTTTCTCAATCAATCCTCCAGAGGAAGAAGAAGAAAGTCAATAATAACAAACATGACAACAACAGAGGAGGTTTTACTAATGTGGACACTGGTTGTCATAAATATGTCGGTAGTTTTTCATTAACTCACAGTACCTCTTTGAAAAGTTCCACTATTTATGGAAATTATTCTCTTCAAATTTTAACACTACCTCCATGGTTCCTGGTGGTACTGCTCCATATTCTCTGTCTGGGTTTGCACCCACAAGCTCTTGGAAAACAGACAGAATTATGTATGTAATGTACACAGAGAATGGACAGAACACTCTGTCCATATCCATCTGTGTCTTTTATTCAGACCATAAATGATCCTTTTTAAGGACAGACAGACAGACAAACAGACTCTTTCTACACCTTCTCATCACATTGTTTGGCCACAGCATCACATCTGGAGGCCGACGGCACAATTACAGCCTCATTTTTATGCATCACAAGGCCATGATTATTAGGAATTTAGGCAAAAAAACAACATGATTAGGGTTAGAGAATAGGTTTCTACTGCAGGAACTTCAGGGGCACAAGGGGGTAGATTTAAAGGCTTGACCTCTCTCTTGTTCATCTCGGCTGCAGTCGGACCCACCGCTGACGTCATTGGTTGTGATCGTTGCACGACCGCTTTGGCCATAGAATGCAACCAGTGCCTGCATGTCTGCGTTGGTGCACTTACAATACATGATTCTTTTGATTGTAAATTCCGTCAACACTATCAAAATCTACTATTTCCTACTTGTCTTTAAAAATGCAGCTTGTTTCCTAACCTGCTCCGGGTCTATCCAATTAGCATCAGATAAACCTGTAAGCTCCGCCCAGGGCCATTTAGAGCACCGAACCTGAAGTGTGAGGTGTTTCTCAATGTCAGGTTGCTGAGGTTGGACTTGTGAATTCTGAGTTCAGTCTTGGTAAGAATGTTCCGATAGAATGGACATCCTAAGAACGTTAGTCTGTCTGTTATTGGACGGTTGGACCTTGTGAACTTTCCTCCCCGGTTCTGCTGTATTTACACCATTGGCCTAATCCTTAGAAGTCAACATTAACGTTAGCAGTTTGTTTAATGAAGCACAACCAACGGCGTAGTATTAATGTTGACATGAATGTGATGGCATGTTGCGTTGTGTTTCAACAATTAACATGCAGCCAAACTCAACTATGTAAGGGATAAGACGACCTCAGACTTATCATTATTTTCACTTATGTCACTGGTGAGAGGTTAGGGTTGTTGTTACAAAAGTTATAAAATATTTGCTTTGACATTAATGACGGGCTTTGACAAAGGTCGAACTGTTGAGAGATTTTTAAAATAATTATTTAGTTGTTTGTTTTTTTAGGAGACCGCCCATCCATGATCGTTTATTTATTCCAAAACATAGACTAATTTCTATATGATGACAACAATAACCCAGAAGTATTTCCTTAAACAAAACATGTACAATTCCAGGTCGTCTCCTCTGCAGTTGTCACAGAAGCCACCATTGCCTTTGAGTGAAAGATGACAGTAGCATGAAATGCATCATGGGATATTTGCAGCAAAGTCCACTCAAGTCACCACCCAGTGCATCCTTGGTTTAAGCTTGGAGACAACAACAGCATCTGGGAATTCGATCCGATCTTGGTTTGTGTACATTTTTAAATGGAACCGTACCGGGACCTCAACTGACGATGCTTCACAAGATCACAAGAACAGAAGAACAGACAAGAACGCGTATTGAGAAACGCCTTTGGACTCAGTTAGACCCTGTAAAGATTCTGTAATTTGATCCAAGGGGACGATTCCTGCAATGGAGACAATGGCCACGCCCCCATAAAACTACCCCGAAGTTCCTGCAGTGGAAACGTGCCTATAAACAAAGTACAGAAGAAGACCCAGCAGAGATTACACTTCCTGCAACACCTCAGGAAGTTTAACCTTCTGAAGGAGCTGCTGATCATATTTGACTCTGCCATTGGATCAAGCAACAAATGGGACAGGAGTGGACTTCAACTGATGATCTGCAATCATCAGCACTGACCCTCCCCCATCCAGGACCTGTACACACTAATATAAAGTAATAAATGACAGTTCAAATTACTTAATAGTAGTTCCCACCGAAACCGACCTGCTACATCCCAAAATGAAAATAACTGAAAAATATTTAATTTTGTCCTCATTGATGTGGCCAATTTGAAACATACCACATTGAAATAATAAAAGTGTATTTATATCTGACTGGTTGGTGTGGCCATATAAAAAGTGATACGTAGCTGATGTCACAACTAGGCTACTTCGCACAATCATTTCACCCTGGAGATCGCTGGGTTTCAGTTAATGTTCAGATTTGATGTGATGCTTCTACATTTAACTGGCTGATGTTTCTTGGTAATTGTAATTATTTCATTTTCAGTCATATAGAATCACTTTCCAGATGCAACATTTAACTAAACTGGCTGTGTGTCCGTTGCCATCGGCACGCTGTTGGCTAACTTCTGTTACATACAGCATGGTAGCAGCAGCACTTGCTTCAGCAGGTCGATGACATTTACTAATGATGTAGCAGCAGAGACGATTTCTAACTTTAATACTGCTCATGTAAACACAAAACTGCTTTACTGGCTCAGTCTGATAATAACTAAGACATCTGTTGAAAAAAATACATTTTCCATGGGCAGATTTAGTTACCACCTCTGCTAACTTCATGTATTTTTAAGCTAGTAGCCTAGCCCTGTGTCAGCGGCTGATGGAGGAGCATCTAACATCAAGGCTGAGTTATGATCTAGTGCTGTCATTAAACTTTTTACCCTCTGGCTGCAAACAAGAGGCTGGACCTGTAGTAACAGGGCACTGCTTAATCCAGGTGTTCCTACTACTTCTTGGTGTGATTACTGTGGTCAGGCACACCTGGATTAATCAGTGTGTCCAATAATGACAGACAGGAAATCAAGGAACCGCCTGAAGTTCAGGAGGTATTGGAGCTGTGCATAGAGTCCATTGCTTCATTTCTAATCCACTGTGTTGTGTGGATTAGACGCAAATTAGACAGACGCAAAATGTCAAAATATGTGTCACTGCTCTTTGGTTTTTCAGAACCAAATACTGTCTTTCAGATTTACTACACAGAGCATGCTATTAGGTAGACTGATCCCCTTTATTATTTTAATGTTAAATCATATGCACATCATATATTGATCATATTTTTTGATACAAATGTTGACCGAGATTTACCTTTTTCTCCTGAAGTCTAGCCCACATTCACGTGTTAAATGGCATCAGGATAATTAAAGGTGGGGTAGAAGATGTTTTCGTGGAGCTTTTTTTTTTTACTGTGTTGCTTAAAAACTCCCTTCACACCCTGATTGCAACCAATTAATTAAATAAGCTTAACACAAAATTTAAAAAAAAAAAATGTAGTCATCTGAGGAATGGTCAGGACTGAAAAAACACCATCCAATCATTTTAACTGGTCAATCAAAATGATTGAATGGTGATATGTCTATCAAACTCAACTGCCATTTGTCCCTCCCCCCTCTGCTCGTATACCTCTTCATGCACAAATCACGCGTTCTCAGAGGCTTGGAGCACTAGTACAGGAAACAAAGCCAGAGCTTGACTAGCTATATTAACTATGTTAGGATGTAAAGTTCGCCAGCAAGCTGTTTTGTCACTAACATAAATCACTAGGAAATGTAATGTTAGCCAGTTTGGTATGAATTGAAGCTGTTCTGCCGACAAACATAATCGTGAAATGCACAGATTACAACATTCAAAGCAAACTTTAGTGGGCTGCTAGACAGACATCAGTCTTACTGCAAATAGCTGTTTTTACTAGCTCGAGATTACTTAGACCATGTATCAAAATAAGTGGAAAGTCCAACTTAAAATCTAATATACTGGTAAATAGAACCGAATACAGAGGTACTCATGGATCCTCGGAGGGGAGGGGAATT
>JAPQRP010049511.1:0-13069 GCA_037367295.1 Apogon hyalosoma | reverse complement strand
GAGGGAAAAATGAAGTTCTGATCCACTAATTTGTGTATTTAGATTTGTTCTCTTATCTTTGATTTTTGGTAAGATGTTTAATGTTTTGGAAGGTGTTAACGACCCACAGACATCCGAAATGTTTGTGTGGCATCCCACTGCTTTTTGTGAAATATCAAAAGCCAAAAAGGTTGCAAAGCACTCATTTAATATTTAATAAAATGTTGCTTTCTAAAAGCTGGTTATAATACCGATTGTGTAGAATATTAATCTAAAACATAATCAAAGCTGTCAAATGTAGTGGCATGAAATGTACAATATTTGACTCCAAGATGTGTGTAGTCAAGTAGAATCATACAGTTGTGCTTATAGAAATATTCAGATAAAGTACAAATACCACAAAATTATATTTGAGCGCAGTACTTACTTTCCATCACTGCTAGAATGTAATATAATCAATATTGTGCATTTAGAGGATTTTTCAGTAGGGTACATACTTGATATTACACACCAACTTTAGTGAAATAGAGTTGATTACACGTGTATGTTATTGTTTTTTACTTGGCTGATTTTTCTGGCTACATCTCTTATTTATACTAGGCTATTTTACACTCTCTGTTGTTTTAGTTCCCTGCTGTGAACCACCCCCAAACCTTGGAGCGAAGATACCTGGGAATCATTGGCGGGGCCATGTTGGACCTACTGAAGGTAAGGGTTCACAGGTCTGCTGTGGAGATGTTTTCGTCCTTACCTCAGGTTAGTCCTGCCTACCTGCTGACAAGAAGGCACACCACCTCCAATCTTCAAAAACTACACATCTGATAATTGCATCATTATCATCATCATGTTTACGTCGTGACTGCATGATGCCTCCTCACTGCTGCTGCATCTCTCAGCTCATATTCTCGTTCCAGCACCGCTGTTATTGCTGTGTCTGCACTGTAAACAGGAGCTCCATGTCAAGAATGTGGGCAGTGCTTGTGCACTTGCGCTTTTCCCAGCAGATAATGACTCACTGCTAACATAATGTCATCTCAGCATTGACTTTAGTAAGGACAGACATCTCTTTCATTAAGAATCAAGGCTTTCTTGAGTTGAGTTAGATGTCAGATGGATCGACTTAATTGCTAATGTCATAGTGCTTCTGTTGTGGTCCACAGAAATTCAGAAAAGTTGCTGCTTTAGAGATTTTAATTGAAATCAAAGCTGCACTCAGAGTTCACATTCTATCTTTAGTTCAGAAGTGTTATTTTGAGAGTATGCATCCTGATGTCAGCCTTCATGAATGATTTTAAGCAAAACTATAGGAAGACAAGATGTTTGATATATTTATTTAAGTAAGAAAAAAATAAATGTCACGAACCACATTTTACATAATTTCTTGGCTTGTTTGGTGACTCTAAGACACAGTGAATTGTAGCAGCCTGACTTTTATGATAATGGCGGTGACTCATGATGGCACAACTGTTCTGTTATGAGGTCTGGATATTCACGGTGTCTTGTGGAATCAAATGCTTTCTCACTCACTCTCGCTGATTTTTTTTTCATCAGAGTCTGCTGTTACTGAACCCGACCGAACGCTTTCTAACAGAGCAGAGCCTGAACCACCACGCCTTCCAGACCTTGCGGCTTGTGGATCGGCAGGGTCCGCCCACTCCTACACCTGTACGCTCATCCAAGAGAAAACCTCACCATGGAGATAACACCACCCCCAGCAGGTCAGCGGTGCACACTATAGGTAGTTTAAGATTATCGGCAAGTCCATGTACAGCCTATAAATGACCTGTCTCTGATGTGCTCTCCTGCTTTAAATAAAAATATGTAATATTAACACATCTTTGTGTTTGTGGTGGAGTCTGTGTTGTACTGGGGGCTGATAGTGTGTTAACCTTCTTCATTTCTAAACTAATAGCAGCTAGGGTTGCACGCTGTTGCTGTAGAAGAGTAGAAGAGTGGCACTCCACTAAACACAAAAATCACTCTTTGGGGTTTTGCCGAAAATTCTGACCTGAGTCTTTAACATAGAATCAGTGTACAGACTGCTATCATGGATGTAGGAAACATAGAAAGTCAGTGAAGTAGCACATTTTCAAGATATATTATGTGTCCACACTTTAGAAAAAAACCAGTTAATGCATATAATACATATATTGATATTGAGCAAAATTACATTTTGTTATAAGACATCCATACATCGAGAACAAACCTATTTCTGTATGATTTAGATGACATGTTATAGAGTCCTGTTGACATTTTCTGTGTAATGTGCATTGGTTATTTGAATTATATTTTCTATCGTCTTTTTTCAGGAGCCACGGGGGAAAGAGCTCAGGAAGTCACCGCTCCAGCAGCAGAGAATGCTCCAGCTTGCCACGACATGAAGACCTCCATCCCAGCAATGACGGCTTTCTCAATGGCAACATGTCCGCTGCCATCAACCTCAGTCCCACCCTTCATCCCAAGAACTACCAGCCACAGATCTTTAACCATTCCACCTCGTGCAACATGGATCTGGCCAGCAGTAACCTGCCTCACCTGCTCGGCCCCAGTGAGGCCAAGAGCAAGGGAGACTTCGAAATGAACCTGGGGTCCAAAGGGTCTGACGGCCCCGGAGCCAAGTACCTCAAATCCAACTTCCGTTCACAGCAGAACCGCCATTCTTTTGTGGAGGGGAAGACCAACACACTTCAGTCAGGGGACAAACACAGTCGACACGGCTACATGGAGTCTCACGGCTCCACACAGTCGTCCTCCAAGTTTGCATATCTGAACTTGTCCAAAAGCTATGGCACACTTAGTGATGCCAAGTCAGTGGGGAATTTGAATGACGTGCATCTTTACGCTGACGAACCAACATCTCGATACTTTCCCTCCAGTTGCCTTGACCTCACAGCCCCGAGCAGCCCAGCAGCCCGCAGGGTCGACAGACTGGGACCGGGAACAACTGGCAGAGGAAGTATGCGCACTGACAGGGAAAGCAACACCTTGGACTCCTCCTACAGGCGCTCTTCCACCCGCCACAAAGCCTCAGAGGAGGCCAAGTCACCGGACTCCCTTGATCCAGGGGAAGGAGGGGTTGAAAGGAGCCATGGCCACTCTCTGTCGGCCCCACATGACCCTCTGGCTTATGGTCAGGGATACACCAGCCCCTTCTCCTCCCAGCAGCGACCGCACCGCCACTCCATGTACGTACGCAGGGACCACCAGAGGACGCACGGGACAGACGAGGGGCTGTCGGTGGGACAGGGCCTGCCCACCAGAGCCAGCAGCCTCCAGCTCCTGTCTCCACAGCTACAGCACCGCACACTGCCTCGCCATTCTGGGGGCTCCTCCAGAGAAGAAGACATGAGCAGGGTCAGTCATCAGCCCACATTACACCTCTCCAACCTTAAGGAAACCGTAAGCCTACAGGATCTAATCATATCAAATGCCTACACCAGGTTGTGTTGGATAATCGTCACTACAACCATGCAGCCAGGATTTATTCTAGTGCCGCTTGAAAATATCATGATCTGTGTTTAGGATTTCAGCCAGATCTTGTGTTAGTCAGGTTTCCGGGTTTTTGTTTTTTTTTTTTTTCCTGACAGACAAGTCTACTATAGTCATGTTTAAGAGACTGGAGACCTGTTATTTTTCTTTTCTTTTCTTTTTTCCAGATGATTGATGTTGAAATTCTTTCTGGGGATTAATGAAGTTAATCTTTTTCTACATTGACAAATGACTGTGTTTCACAAATGTTAGTGTTAACATTATTTTGAGGACTTTTACCCAAGGTCCCTTGCATTTCTCTCACTCCACCAAATATGAGGACTTAAGTCTCCAGAAAGTGGAAATGGTAATAGTGAAAGCACAAACTTGAGGTTTCAAAACTATAGCCCATAAACCTCTACCTGGGTGATGGCGGATAAGTCCGTTTTTACCTTCCTCCTTTCTGAAGAGATCTGTGATCAGCCAAAAATCTGCCAATGATTTTTCCTAGTGACAGAAAAAATATTGCCTACTGAAGCTTTAACAGAAATTCTGCATCATCCTAAGAACACTGCAAGTGTTTAGAGTGTGGCCTTCCTGTTATATACAGTGAACTACATTACCTGTATATTTATATATATACTGTATTCATACATATGGTATATATAGTGTGTGCGTATGTGTGTGTGTGTGTGTGTGTGTGTTGCAATGCTGAGCTCACTTCATGCTTCATCATGTCTCCATTAACAGAGCGAACAAGCACCCACTGAGGTCACCCACAGCAGACCCCCAATAAGGGACTCAACAAGGGACAACACCGCATCTTTTCACACACAGCGGCAAAAAAGCGAGGTCCGACATTCTGCCTGCACCCACCATTCCCCACCCACATCCAGTCTTCCGAGAGTGCGGATGTGGGTGGATACTGCTGTCATGAACTGCTCTCTCTCTTTCTCTCTCTCTCTGTCTCTTTGCATCAGATGCCTCTTCATTTTCTCTGTGTGCTTTGCTTCCCTCTCATGTGACTACTTATGATAGCACAGTCAAGCTTGTCACTGGAGGAGATTTCAATAAGGATTACAATTTATAGCTGCTTGCAAGTCAATACACTCCCTCTATCGTTTTTGGCTTTGTTAAGGTAAAATAAAAATACCAGCTCAGACACTAAGCATTTCACCTCTCAGTTTCTCACATGACTAGTATGTGTTGTGACCTAGGTTGGCTTATATCATGACCAACAAGCAGAAGATGGGGGGTCTTCAAAAGAGAACCGCAACATCTACAGCGAGTCGATGCCGAGGAGGGTGGGCAGCTTCTACAGAGGTTGGTTTAGTCTCTGCCTGTGGCTTTGCTTGTTCATTTAAAGAGACCACTGTAGGTGTAACATTTAAAGGAGCTTATAACGTCACTGTTCCTGGAGATTAAAGACCATACCAATGCCAATATTTGAAGACCTGAAAATAGCACATTATCAGCCTTTTTTTCCTTAATGTAAAATACATAAAATCCAACACACACTGCATATTACCAAAGTAATTTGTGAGACTGTCACTAGGGGATGCTAAAGCTCAAAGTTTTTAGAATTCTGCAGAGCAGCTTTAACAAGTAGAACTGTGTTTCCATCACTGACTTCTACTTTAACCTGTTTGTATGAAATCATATGCTATGTTCAGAATAAGCGTTTCATAGATTAATGGTATAAGAGATGTCAGGTTTGATTAAAGTGTTGCCAAACTCCTGATATTTTCCAACCTGTTCCATCCTTTTAAGATCATCATCCATGATAAACAGCCATAATGTATTGATTTGTAGGTAGAGGTTTTAAGTTGGATACCCTGCAAAAATCCAAATGCTTGCTCTTAGGTTCTTCAGTTCTTTTCCTCTGCTCCTCTACAGCCACAAAATTGTACCACATAAAGAACGCTGTTAGCGTAGACATAGAGACAGGTAACGTCTCCTTTTAAAGCCAGAAAGAAAAGAAAACAGCGAAAAAATACAGCTTTTCCATTTACATTACGTTGTTTTTCTACTCATACTCAAAGGTTTTTTGTGAATTGCTCATTCACAATAACACAGATCTATGGCGAATCGAAATTTGTTTGTTTTTCAATGTGTACGAAAACGTGAAAGAACCTCTTTTGTGTGTTTTATTGAATAGTCCCTTCTCCTCGGCCAGACAACTCCTTCCATGACAGCAGGGGTCAGAGCCGAGGTTCGGGCATGGCAGGGGAAGGCAGTGGTTTGACAAACCACTCCAAACGTCAGCCGGCCTTTGACCCCTGGTAATTATCTCCTGTAACCACAGCAGAGCACTGTTCATCTTGTTTATCGCAGACTGTCCTCCACAGCTTATATGTCAGCACGTGAATCTGACAGAAACACCAAGCTGGTCTGTCCCAGATTAAGAACTGCCATTATCCAGCAGGTCTGGTCTTATTAGGAGTTTAGAAATATTACGCAACACCCATTGATGTCATAATTTCTTAATGCCTAAAAATTTAATAGAATTCACACTGATTATTGTAGTAACTTGATTAATAATTGCATTTTTCAGATAGGTCTTTTTCTGAAGCTGGTGAAATAATGTTAATAGATGATTTAATGGATTAAAAAAGTATGCTTTTTCTTAGAAATTTAAGGTATATCAAATTTATAATGCAGTAAGACCAGGATGTTGATGACTGTATTCTGCATTTTAACTCAATAGTCACTCTATGTGTATGACATTCTTAAATTCTTAAGACATAGAACATGGGACTGAAAATCAACATAGTATTTCTACATTATCAGTTTCTAAGTTGTTGGGGTTTATTTTTTAATAAATTGTACTGTAGTAAGGTATTACAGTACTGGATAGAGATGTAATTACAATATTAGCCAAGCCTTTTTATTACATTTTCAATCAAGTTTAATTTTACTACATTTTTAGGCAATACATTCAGCAAATCATTACACTACTGGGAGATTGAGTGCATTGTTGTGAGAAACGTGTTAATTGCCCTTTCCTTATGTTCAGGACTGGTCCAGACACTGTAGTTTTAAACCCCTCTGAGCCATCCAAAGAAAAGGAGAAGCAGGGTTTCTTCAGAGCAATAAAGAAGAAAAAGAAAAAATCCCAACTGGTGAGTTGATACTGTATGTCTAGTCACTTTCACTTGGTGACTCAAACATTATTGAGGTCATTTTTCCGCCTTGTCTGGGTGCACTATTTCATGCATATATGTGTTTTGATGTCGGTATCTTGCTTGTGAAGCTGCGTGTCTACATAAATCTTCCTCTGCTCTCAGATGTTTAATGTTCTGCCCTTGTTAGCACCTTGACTAAGAGATCAAATCACTTCTCCTTGTTGTTAATGTCATGTGTGTCATGTTTCCCTGTGCCATCGGTCATGTGCCTCTGTATTGCAGATGGACGTCCCCGAGGGAAGACCTCCTGTCATCAAGAAATGTCTTTTCCCTCTGTTTAGCCCAAAGAATAATATAAAGCGTAGTTCCTCTGTGAGAGTCCTTCCTGTAGTGTCCTCTCCCATGGTACATGTTGTTTTCTCTTATTCGTCTCCACACCACCCATGCATGTATGCATCAGCAACCTCAAATCAAATCACATTTGGTTTATTTTCAGTGTATTTTGTGTTTTATGGGTCAAAATGTGTTAATTTCACATTATTATCGATTGATAGTGTAAACTAGCCAGATCCATACATACAAATGTATCATTTGAATGGTTCTTAATCCAATAGAGGGACACCCACAAATGGGTTATAATATTTATGGATATTACTCGTCTATTGTATGCTTTGATTTTTTTATTCAATGAAAAGCAGATGAGTTCAAAACTCTGTATGAACTTCAATCTTTGGATCTGGTTGGTCTTTTTTCTGTTTAGTCCATCTGATTCTTATCAGCTGCCAGTGATTTTAGTCCTAACAGCATGTCTCTGGTTATGAGCTGATGAGTGAGAGCACTCAGGCTTTGCTGAAGCACCTGAGGGTTTTGGAAGTCTGTTGTCTCTCTGCCTGGTTACTGTCACACACAGTTTTACTGCTTTGTATCACACATAAATATTCATTTCAGCGGCTTGATCTGGACAGATGAGGCACAGAGTGACAAAATCTTTGCTAAATATAAAATTGACCACATTTTGTTGTGATGTTCCACTGTCTGTCATCTCAGTGGCAGTAATGTTTTAGCATGAAACAGGTGTTTGGGACTCTTTCTTCCCTTCACATTTTTTATTTATACATGACAGTTTGTTCAGATTCAGAGAGGGGGTTACTGCTGATGACAGAGCACAAATAAACACAATCTGGTTAGAAGAAATCAGGCAGTCAGACTCAGACTTGGTGGAAAATAGTGTGTGCTGCATGAAGAGTAGATACCAAGACTTTAAAAATCTTATGGACTGGCTAAACGGCTGATATCATTTAAAAAAACTTTATCTATCACTTAGAATCAAGAGGTGGTTTTCTCTCTTTCTCTTCAGATTGACAAATGTTTCTTTGTCTCACCCTAGATGCATGTTAAGTTTGTAATATTTATTAAATTTCCAATACACTCTGAACCAAACATTGCATATATGCCTGTTTAAAAAGGAGTAATGGAACTTATGAAAGTTATAGCTCCACACAAACAAGGACAACTTAAAACTTTGTGTAATGACATTTGTCTAATGTAGTACATTTTCACCTAAACAAAACTACACAAAGCAAATTTTTTTTGTCCTTTATAGTATGTGGACCTATATTTGTCATAAGTCTGAAGATATAAGACTGAATAGGGAGTAAAATCTATTTACAACACATACCAGGTTCCCAGTGAAGGCGTGGATACAGTCCTTCAGAAGGGCTCCAGGTCATCTGGCCATCAGAGCAGCCGCCACAGGTCACGTGACAAGAGCCGAGACCGCGACCAAGACCGCGACAGGGACAAGGACTGGCCACCAGAGAAACTGTCTGACTCACACTCTCCGGTAAAAATTACCCAGTAGCTTTCATTTGTTGTGCTCAAAGTAGGAGAAGTCCATGTAGTAACTAAGTAGTACAGTGGATTTACTGCTATATATACCATCCTTATTTTGAACTGTTGTTCAGAACTGCAACGAATGATCACTTTCATTATGGAATATAGCTGATTGTATTCCCCATTAATTAATTGTTTGTTTGGTTTGTAAGCAGTGTGAAAATATTGAGAAATTATGTCATCTTGTTACAATTACACAGTAACAGAGACAGTATACCCTCTCAGAGTCCAGACCACAAACACGGAAAATACTTGAAGTGCTGAAATTAATATAAAATCAATTGCAAATCTTCACAACAAAAAGATTAAATGGTAGAAATAAAGGTTAAATATGGATAATTTGGGGGATTTATTTCTAAATGAGCAGTTTATTTCTATAGAAGGAGTGGGTTTCTTCTACAGAGTTCACTATGTTCCTCCACCTCATTTCTGCAGTACCTCAGAACAAACCAGGGCTCAGTAATGAGGATTACCCGTCGCCAGGGGCAAGTAACATGCCATGTCGTCCTAGTAAATCTACAAAACTCACTTGCCAATTTGGCACGTTGTAAGAGGGAATTAAATGCATTGTTTTTTTCCAGAGCTGACGATGGAAGAAGCTAAGAAGTGCATTATTTCTGTCACTGAAGCACAAGAAAGCATTCAGTTATTCTGAAAAATGGAGTTTTAGTTTGCTGGCATCAGAGGCTGTGGGTGAAAATACATGTACATATTATACAATTTACCATCATTTGAAATCAAGATGGAGAAGACAAAGGAGTTTATAAAATGAAGCCAACATGATCTTCTATGACAACTGAGAGGACAGCTGATGACTCCTAAACATAATTACCTTTAGTCTGTCTTTAGTTATAGAGTAAATAAATTAAGATAAATCATTAGCCTCATTGCATAATTGCTTAAGTCATATTTTTGACCAAATTGTGATATCTGCATAAAATGAAGCAACAGTGTTAGGAGAGTTAAGTTACGTAGCTATCACAATCTGGCCAAAATCATGACTTAGGTAATTATGATATGAGGTTAATGAAATGCACCAAAAAATAATGAAGGCCAGAGATTAATCATTATAGTCCAATTATGGTAAAACATTCAGATGGGGGTCCAAATCCTTTCACAATGTATGGGTTTTTCCTTAACAGAAAATTATATGAGTATTTTCCCTGAACAATAGGACACAAGCTCATTGAGCTCCAGTTTGCTTTAGTACTTAAGGTAGAATTATTATCCTCTTAACCAAAAATCCCAAAATATGATGAATCTAACACCAGTCCTAAAGGAGGTTTTCCATGTTTTGTTTGCAGCCACCATAGTGAAGGGTGCACCCAACAACCAACAACAAAACATCATGCTTTATAAACTTCTGTAAAATTCTGTTTTTGCATTAACTAATACTAAAGCAGTATTAGAGTAAATGTAATCCCATTTGATTTAGTTGCATAATGTTTTGGTCTTTGTGTAATGTCCTTTCAGAGTCAACCACTAAAGTCACTGCGCAAACTCCTGCACCTTTCATCCTCATCGTCCAACCAGACTCCGCCCTCTGACATGCGCTACCAGCCACTGCCCAATCCAAACTCTGCTCAAGGTGGTTTCACTGAAAGCCGGGGTCACTCAGGGGTCAGTACACCCCAACTGAAGAGCCGCCAGTCAGCCTACCCGATGCCCGCTCAGCTAGAGTCTGGCTGGCACACGTCCGCCTTGGGCCGTCCTGAAGGCAACCCCTACCCGGAGCAAATGAGCATCAAGGGAGGTCAGAACGGGCACGGCTTCGGACGGCCCTCCCGGTCTCGGATGCCAAACCTAAACGACCTGAAAGAGACGGCTCTGTGATCTCCCCCACCTCTGCTGATCTCTGTTCTACTTCAGACTTTCCCCTCTGTTGCTCCTACACCTACCTTACGTAACCCTGCACCTGCCGAATACACACACATACACAAACACACAGATACCAAACCTTAAGTTTTAAACACTGCTTGCAAACAGGCCAAAAGCATAGGCCTTTCTATGTCTTAATTTTTTTAAAGCTTCCATGTTTGATAGACTTTATATTACTACTTATGTAATTCTGATTATAATTTGTACTATATAGTAAATATATTCAAATTAAATATATATAAATGGATAGATGAAGTGTAGATTTTAAGTGTAAGTATTTTTGTTTCTAATGAATAGAAATATAGTACATTTTACTGCGTAGTATTTCCTTTAGACTATCTAAGGCATTCTAAATGAATCAAGTTTTATCAGTTGTTACTATAGAGGTCGGTAATGTCAGTAACTTTGTGTTCATCTCACCCAGGATTGCAACTCTTGTCCAAGCTGTCTTGCCTTTGGATGTGCTCTGTCATACAGGTTACAGATGCTGCTGAAGTACACTGTATGTCGCACAAACAAGTCGAAGAAATCTTTAAAAAGTATCGCTGTAGTGCAATTAATCTGACAATCTAAAAAGCTTATATATGAGACTTCTGGGTTGTTTTTTTTTAGGATATTTAGATTTTTATGTCTTTTTGAAATGCAGCCATTTTAGAGACTATGGTGCCATAAACTGACAGAAACCCTAACCTACAACTCCCTCTGTAGGATATAATGAAGCAATGCACTTACTGTTCTATGATTACATGTACTAACGTCTAGACACTGACTAATAACACACAGTATTATCTTCATAGTGTAATGCAGATATTAAATCTATGGTCACATTTCAATCATTTCCAATGGAACTAACAGTATAACTGTACCGAAGGTCACACAAACATTAAAATGTTATATATTACATGTAAAATAGATCAATCCTACAGCGGTAACACCTTGATACTTTGCACAGCTTTGAGTAAACTTAAAGGGTCTGGTTTATGGCAAAGAACATCTGAAGAAGATGTTGAGGGATTTGATTCTGCCTGATAACTGCCCTTAAAAACAGGATTGAGGATTTCACAAAAAGCTGCTTCCAAGTGGCTCCACTCGTTTAATAAGTTAAAGAAATGTACGAATACATTTACAAATATTACATTCTTTTTGGCTGCTGTAAGGATGTTATTTATTGCTTTCTTTCCTTAACCTTAATCATTTTTACAGCAGTTAGAAGAAGACTAAAGCCATTCTGGGTGTACCAGTGCATTTTGAACCAGTGGAGCTGCTTGGGACAAGGTTTTAAGAAATCTTATCGTGGAACCACAGTGTTTTGCAGAAGCTCTGTACTGTAACACTGTTTCCCACATGAGAAAAAGTGCCATGAAAGTAGCTTGGCAGAACTGAATCCTTTTTTTTTTTCTTTAATGTTGCACTTTGAACCTGTGTGGGGCAGCAATATTGCTATGACTCTGTAAATTCTTCCTCACCTCCTCTTTATCATGTGCACAGTGTGTGAAGGTTGAAACAGAGCTGCAGGTACACACTGAGTCCAGCCATGACTGTATTGTATTGTGTATTTGTGCATCTGTAAGGACTGTGCACACTCTGTACTTGACACAATACATCTCTTCTCTCCTTGGATTCTTGTTTTGCTGAAGGAGCACCGTGTATTATATTAATACTGATGTGTGACTACTTGTTTGGTAATATTTATAACAGAAGATGTTTATCAGCTGTTTAAATGAAATCAAGTATTAAGTTTGTGCTTTTATTACAGACACAAATTAGTAGCATAGTCAGTGTTTATCTGCTTTTTTTCCACAGAGCATTTACATGAGAACATAAACCCACAGATGAATGCTTAACAATTTTAGAATATTCATGTTTACATATGTAACAGTGAATCTCAAATAAAACCAACTCCTTTGATTTGATGCTTCACCTGTAAAATCTTTTTACACAGTTATTTATGTGTTTATTAAGGATCTGGCTGGATGATATATCTAATTAATGTTATTTTTCCCTTCAAAAACCCTCATTTCCATTTAAAAAGGTATCTAATGTTACTTTTAAGTATTAAAACAAGTGCAGTGTTGTGTAAAAGTGTTAGAGCACCATTAGGTTTGTTTGTTCAAGGTTATAATGCCTATACATACAGTAAAGTATGCATTTGTCAGTCTGTGTATTGAGATACAACTGCGATATACAGGAAATATGTAACTAGTATTAAAAACAAACATTTCAAGGACAAACTTTCTATAGACTTATGTGGCAAGTATTTGGTGTGACCATGTTTGAACTCAGCATGTAACTTTGTTGAGAAAATATGAGATTTACAGGCAAATGTACTTGTATTTTGCGCCAGTTTTCATTCCAGGCATGTCAGATTATTCTTATTGTTTAGGCTTCTTCTTGTGGTAAATGAGGTCACACTAAATACTGCCTTTTTCCTGTAAGAGCCTGGTGTGTTTTTAATATTATGCACATATTTAATGTGCAGTTGCGGAAAAATTATTAGACCATCAAAGTCATCAAAAACAATGGTTATGCAATCAAGTACTAACTCGTGTGTGTCATGTGACTAAAAGAGACAAGAAAGAAAACATGGAATGCCTAAAAGCACTGTAGTGGAAATCTGCCAGGTCTATGAATATTTTGCTGAGGACAAGGAGTTAAGATCAGGATACCACTTTATTACTTCAGATAAACACAACTGACAGATTGAGTGTACTTCCCTCCTCTTTCCC